>PVKA01043969.1:0-16461 GCA_004027165.1 Ctenomys sociabilis
TAAAAAGGAAACATTCAGCTCAGTAATTGGCGTACCAAGTTCTTAATGTGTGTTACTAGGAAACATCTCTAAGCCAAAATTATTGCAATCAGCTCCTCAAAGGCCAAAAGATGCAGGGTCATGCACCAACCCAGAAATCCACTGTGATGTTGATATATAAAGGATTGTGTTCCACGGACAATAATTTATAATTGCAACTCGTCAAGCCATCTGTTCTCCAGACCCGTGACACTTGGTGCAAGAGCTTCATCCTAAAGATAAAAACAAAGCAAGTGTGAATGATAAAACAAGGATCTGCATATGCCTCCTTTGCTTTTTGCCTTGTCCCAAAGTGGGACAAAAGTATATAAACTAAGTGTATAAATGTTATAAATTATTGCACCTGTTGGGTTTCTTACAGAAAAAAACAACATTCGTTTTCTCCACTGCGTGTAATAGTAACAGCAGTCATGTGCTCCTGTGTCCATGTAAGATCACGAGGAACAATGGTGGAACAGCCACTATCATCAGTGTCCCCAGCTGCAGGTCAGAGGAAGGCCAATACCCTGATACAACAGGATGGATGTCACCTGCCACTCTCTCTGAACCCTCCAGCATTGTCAGGGGAGTTCTGTGTCAGCAGGTGGGAGCACACACAGCTTTTTTTTTTTGGCAGAACCAGAGATTGAATTCAGGCCCTTGTGCTCACACATGGCTTTAACAAGAGTCTAAAACATCTTGAGGTTGCATATAAAAGAGGATGAATGAAAAGCCCTGGGGGAGCCTGGCAAGGCCAGAAGAGCAGGTCAATTCCACTTAGGCTTAGAAGAGGCCAAAGTCACTAGGTGAAGAAGGTGACGGAAAGGACACTTCAGCAGAGAGACACAGGCAAGACGCACAGACACACAGATGGTCAGGATGCACGGGTACACCACCCAAGCGCTGGGAAGCAAGGAAAGTGTGCAGAGGAGGGAGCCCTGGAAGGAACAGGTCTCTGGGACCTCAGCAGTGAAAACACTAATGGCTCGAGGAAGCAGAATGGTAAGCTAAATGACGCCAAGGAGAAGGCGCGGTGTGACTGCACTTACACCAAGTTGAAAACATAGAAAACTAAGCACTCTTTTGTCTAGGGATTCAAATATAAGTGAAAATAAGAAACAATAAAAACAATTATCATCATACATATTTATTACAAAAAAAGTCAGGAAAGTGTGACCTGGGGTGGGATAGGAAGGGGGGAAATGGGTTTAGGGAGACCACATGGGTCATGACACCCACTGGGGGTGTCGTATCGCCTTCCTCCTCTTGCCTGGCAAGTGCAGGGTCCTGAGTTCAATCCCTCGTACCACCAAAAAAAAAAAAAAAATGAATTGCCCTCCTATAATTTGTAAGTATTCTTTTGTAACTATTCAAGGATTTTTAAAATTTAACAACAGAAAAGTACACTCATAGACAAAGAATGTGAAAACAGAAAAGAGCTGTTTTTTTTTAGGCTGTCAGACTCTTCACAAAGAGGCTCAAAGCTCTTCATTACTGTTTAAAAATTCAGGGGAAAACTGCCAGAACAAAGAAATATTCTTTAATCAGAGCCACAGGAAAAAAAAAACTGGCTTATCTTCCAGAACTGCTGGGTAAAAGGGTCAATTCCTGGGGCCAGAGCATGTGACAGGAAGCTCCCAGGGACTACCATGGCTACGTTGAAAGGATTCAGGAGCCAACAAGAAGGTTCCACTGGCCAAAGATGAGACAACATGAGTATCAAAGAGAGCATTAACTACATCCTGAAAGATGTCAGGCAACACTGGCTCATTATTCTGAAAAATGACAAATCAGGGCTTGATTCTCTCCCTTTACCCTGCCTTTCTGATGAAAACTACACCCTAGGGACTCAAGAATGGAAGAAAAGGACAGATTCTTCTTTGTGCAGAAAAAAATACAGTGAGCAAAGAATTGACAGAATTAACTGTCATTAAATAATACATGTATGGATCATTAATAAATTCCAGCCAAGGAGCATCAGTGAGCGCTAAACATCATTTAGGTGAAAAACTGATGAGGAATCTCATGATATGCAGATCAGGCTGGCAATGTCCGAATCCCCAGATTGACCTGAGCACCTCAGCAGATACACACTCAGGAACTGCTCCTGTGGTGACCCAAGAGAAGGGAAACAACATCGACGAAGTGTTTCTGCCCAAAGACAGTATACAGAACCTGTTTAAGCTTGCAGAAATCTACTCCCATTTTATAAAACAATTTTCAGAAAAGTAATGAGAAGACATTTAATCATACTACCAGGATGCAACTGGCAAATATTCATAAGGCAAGAAGTTCTATTGAGCAAATGACCTGGTGTGGTTATTGAGTAAATTGCAAGGGAAAAAGGGCAGCAGGAGTGTTTAGATTTAAAAAGGTCACCCAAAGGTAGGGCAGACCCCCACATACATACTCACCTGAACAAACCAACTGTTCTGTTTTTAAAGCACTTACAAGATAATCAGGGAAACCCGACAGCTGATGATACTGAGGAAGGGTTGCTAATCTTATGTTAGGTATAATAATGGAGCTCCAGGTATTTTCAGAAGAGTTCTTACATATTAAGGGTGCAAACTAAAGGATTTCCATACAAGATTTACAGTGTTTTCTGATTTATTCCTAAATAATCTAGTATGGCAGAAAGGAAGGAAGGCAAGGCAGCTTCCATGCACTATTCTCTCATGCACTATTTGTTGCTGTTTGAAATTTTCTCTCATGAAAAGCTTTCCATAAAAGGAATTTACCTATCTGATGCAATTCAGCACAAATGACAGTAGGGGCGAGGTGGCAGGCTGCCAGGCACTCGAACCCAAGGCCTCACCTTCCCGTGTTCACCTCGTTGCCTCTGTCTCTAGTGTGGAAAATCATTGTGTATTTACCCACTTCAGGCTTTGGCCGGGATATTTTCATTCGGTGAAGCTCAACCCTAGAAAAACAGAAGAGATTAAAAACTGAATCTCTTTCACTTACCTAACACTGGGCACTTAAAAATAATCACCTGCAAAAGTTCCCGCACCCTCACATTGCTTGGGTATCAAAAAAGAAAAAGAAAAAAAAATCATAAAATTTGAGATTCTCTTATACTGGTGAGACCTCAGGCAGTAAACTCATAAAATGATCATATTTATCATTCACAACTTAAGTGCCATCGGGATTTGTCAATTAATAGTCACTTTTTGAACTAATAAAAAGATACTACACTTGATCCTTGCCAAAAGGCCAAGAAGCAATATACAGTCACTTTCAAAATACCTGATTATATATTTAGTATTTGAATACATGCTGAGGAATAGAACAGTCAAATCTCTTAGAATCTCTAATGTACTTAGCACTGCCTTTTGTCAGCAAAGAAAGGACTATTTATTTGGGGTTGAGCTTTAAAGCCTCAGATGTCAGTTCAACTCTATCTAGGACCTTGTTTACAACCTCAGTAAGTCAGTTCACTGTTGTAATCTCATTCTCCACATGTATAAAATGTCAATGGTAGCCGGGCGTGGTGGCGCACGCCTGTAATCCCAGCACTTGGGAGGCTGAGGCAGGAGGATTGTTGTGAGTTCGAGACCAGCCTGAGCTACAAAGTGAGCTTAAGGACAGCCTGAACTGCATAGTGAGACCCTGTCTCAAAAAAAAAAGACAAAAAAAAAAAAAAAAAAAAAAAAAAAAAAAAAAAAAAAAAAAAAAAAAAAAAAAAAAAAAAAAAAATGTCAATGGAGATACAGAGTTGCTCTGAAAGACTCAAGTAACCTAAGTCACAAGGTGCACGCTTTGCAAACATAAGTGTATTTGATACCGAGGAAGCAGGGAGATAAATATTAAGTCAATAAATCTCAACCAACTTTCACGGGCAAAATTTCCTGACAGCCAGAGCATTAGTAGAAAATCATTTGGAAGGTTCTGCTGTCCTTATCAAATAAAACTAAAGCTTGGGGCTCCCCTCTACCTTGAAGCTCAGGAGTATCAGGAAAAGAGTAAAAATAGATAATGCATAAGTCTACTAACCATCCCACTTGGGCAATGAGGTGGATCTGGGGGAGAAGATGGGAGCTGGTTACCTCAAGCCCTTGTTACTCTTCCCTGAAACCAACATAGCAGGCACCCTGTGTCCAGTTCATAAGCCGTGGTCACACAGGCTGCTGCTTGGCTGGTCACGTGAAGCCATCGGCCAGGGAAATCTGCCTTCTCCTGCCAGAAACACCCCAGAGCCCCTCAGCTTAGGCTTGGTAACAAGACCAGCATGAAGCCTTTGTCGTCTTCACAACAAAGCAATTGGAAACTTCATATGGCTCATTGAAAACTCCTGGTTAGGTACCAACAGGAGGAAGGGAGAAGTTTCTGGGCAGCTGGGAAGATCCAGGGGTTCCATGTCTGTCACACTGGCAGTGGGCTCTGAAATAATCACTGATTTCTGAGAGCTGGGATACCTGTAACCATCTGCCACACACCCAGCCCAAGTTCAGGGGAAGAGATTGAAGGAGGGGGCCAGACATTCTGGCCATATTCCCTTAATCCCTCCAATGAGAAAGTGGGGCCTGGGAGATGGCTCAGTGGAATAAGTGCTTCCCTGGCAAGTGTAAGGGCCTGAGTTCAATCCTTAGTTCCACCCAAAAAAAAAAAAAAAATGAGAAAGTGGTCCTGGTGAACCTGAGCCTGGCCAGAAGCTGCTTCCACAGCAGGTGGGAAAGGATATCCTCAGAGGCTGCTGGCATTATCTGCTCTGAAAACCACACTGGGCATAGTGTCAGGGTCCCTGGGTCTAAGAAAAAGCACCAGGCTTTAACAGCCCCTTCTCTGTGTCAGTTTCACAGACACCCTGAGGTGTGGCCTGGAGTCCCCCATCCACAGTGAGACCTTGCGTTGGCAAACCCTCCTCACTGATGGGCCTCAGAGGCCTCCACCAAAACTTCCGTACTCCAAACACAGGAACAGAAACCTATCACTTAGAAACTACCCCTGCTGAGCAATAACTTGTGTCCCTCCCTTCCTACCCTGCCATCCTTTTAAGCCCAATCTGCACCCTTGGGACCCACCAAGCGGTGCCTACAGGAAGCATATATTATCATGATTTCCAGAGCCATGACTAATAGCAGAGCCCTGTGAAGGGGATCTTTCTCTTTTGTTCACCTGAGTCTGAGGTCATCGTCTTCGCCTCCCCATCCCCAGTAGTTGTTAGAGAATCCATTCACCTTGAAAAACTGCTCTCTGCTTAGGGCAGTAACACCCCCAAAATATCCACTGTAACGTAACCTGGAGCAGAAGAGAAGAGAAAAAAGGTAAGACTGTCAAGGTAAAGCCCTTTTCTTCTCCATGCGCTCTTCAGAGGTCTCTGATTTTAGGACAGGCATTCTAGAGCTCGGCAGAACCATGACTTCCACATACCTACCGTTGCCTGATATCTACCTCCCAGCATGCCTGGCCTGATGGCTTGCCTTTGTTCCTCTGTCCAGGCAATGCTCACCTCTGCTCACTGGGCAGTTGCCACCCAGGTGGCGTTAACAATGTTTCCGTGCAGAGGTCTGTACGTGCACCACAACATCAGGTCTGCGCGACCGATTTCACCTTCTGTACCAACCCAGCAAACAGCTGCCAGGCGCACAGGTGAAGAAGGCTCTAGAAGTTGCAGCCGGATTCAGCGGGAATGAGTGTCATGGTGCACACATTGCTCCTCGGCTTTCAATCGTCAGGGAAAGGAAAGCTCGAGAGGAGCAGAAGGCGCCTGCGCAAGCTCTGTGGTACGCTCGCTGCAATTCTGTATTAGAGTCCACTTCCTAGAAAACCCAACCACCAGCTCTGAGGCGTTTGGCTTGGCAATTAGTTAGACAATAGTGCCACTTATGAAAATAGAGTTTACAGAATAATAATTTGGTTTTGAGAGGAACACAGAAAACCATGTCTTAGATAAGTTCAATTTGAGATTTTTCTCCTAGAGCTTTCTCAGTAGGAAAAGAATACAGAGAAACTCATAAGAGTGACTAGAGACAATGGTTTGGAAATAAGCCAGCAGCAGATTGCGCTTGGACACATGAGAATAGAAGAAACGAAATCAAAAACAATCTGGTGGGTGAGAAGAGAAGTGCTCAAAACGTAGAACCATGGGGTTAAATCCTGCAGAACCAGCTGGAAAAACAGGGAAAGAGATGAGAATGTTTCGGGTCTCTAATCTTAATTAAAGTTTAAATCAAAGTATCCCAGGACTAATTACACACTGTTGTTTCTCCAGATAAGAAGAAACATGAAAAGGAAAGATAAACATGTAGGGTTTTTTTCTTTTTTGTGGAACCGGGAATTGAACTCAGGCCCTTGCGCTTGCCAGGGAAGCACTTATCCCACTGAGCCATCTCCCCAGCCCTAGATAAACATGTAGACCACTGCCATCTAACAAGTGACATCCAAAAAGCTAACCTGGAGTTCAGCTGCTTATTTCTATGCTCTGGGTATTGCTGGAGATCCTTTTGGCCCATAATGTAAACACATTTAGTTACATACCCCTAACCTAAAACTTGGGGAAATGGCATCTTTATAACTTAAAGCAAACAGAGATAAACTACTTAGAAGGTGGCTATCACCAACCAAGCCACCTAGTAGGAAAAGCTTACAGCTACTGTTAGCAGACTGTTTGATAACAGTGGGGTTCTTAACTACCCAGGAAAGCAGCTTTGTCAGGATCCACAAGTAGAACTACAGCCCAGACACAGCCAGCCAAGCACCAGTGAGCAGGCTCTACAGAGCGCCAGCCTGGGTGTGTGGGTAGGGTCCTCTGCTTCTCCCATCAGCATGCACAGACTCTGGGCTGAGGCCTCCAGGAGTTCATGACTGAACAAGACAGGCAATCTTCCCCAGGGTGTGACAAAGGAGTTGCCACCATGGAAGGAGAAGCTGGGCCTAGAAGGATTCAGAGAGATAGAAAAACGGGCTCTCCTGATAGCCCAGACTCTGATGATAAAAAGCACAGGGCTGAGAGAGGACCACTTGAGACAAGCTATGCTGGACTAGGGAATAGCAAGATGCAAGTCTGGGGCCTTAATAGTTAAGAAACTCCCGGTTCCCAGTTGCCTGGTATGTAGCAGCTGTCTCTACATTCATGGACCATCGTTGCTTTTGGATTTTGCTCCTACCTGAAAAAGTATAAATGTTTAATTGGCCGTGGATCCGGCTTATGTATTTTTTAAAGGCCTATTAGCCTGGGGTGAGGTACAGTCATAAAATAACAGTAGTGTCCTGTCCAAAGCAGGTGGTATCAAAGGAACTCAAGTAAAACTTGCACAGGTGTATCCAGAGCTTTAGTACTGGCCCATAGTCCATAATAATTCAGATTTACTTCTAGTTTGGTCAGCCCCTAGACACATGTGGCATGTTACTTTAACTTCTTTCCCCTACATGTGTGGCAACTGAAAACATCCTTGAATTCATACACACCAGCTGCTCGGATAGCAAGGTCGTGCTCTGTGGTGAGACAGTGCCACACAGTTACCAGCAGAGGGCATTCATCCAGCTGTCTGTACCTGAACTTGCCAGCCACCAGGGAGAGGGAACCTGTGACGATACTTTCCAGCTCTCCCCAGCCACAAAAGCTGAGTAGTCTACATGACACATACTGGAAAACAGATCAATAAAAATGGCAAGCAAGAAACAGAGAAAACTTAAATCAGAATAGAAGATGAGGGCAGAAAATATGCTGGCACTCTGATCTGCTAGTAAGAGAGTTTTGTCTCAGGCTTGTTGGATCCAGATCAGAAGGCAAGACACATTCAGTTGGCTGATTCACATTCAGAAGACCTGTCAGTTACTCAGAGGAGACAAAGACCGTCTCAGGTCTTGTTGTAAAGAAATAGCAGACTAATTGCATCAGCAAGTTAAAACTGCAAGATTTGTGCAAGGACTGTTTCATTAGCCTGTGCAGCACCTACGATGGTGACACCAAAGGACAAACTAAAATCTCTTCCCAACAGGAACACCCAAGAACAGAACTTTCTCATCTTCAGCTTAATACAAAGATACTGTTATTGTTTGTATCTTGATGTCCCCACAAAGCCCCATAGTCATAGGCAGGGAGTTTTGAAGATGTCTGGCCATGTTAGAAACCGTGGATGTGGTTTAAGGGTATGCCGCTGGGATTAAGGAGGTGGGCAATGGGAGCCCCATCCTCAGTATCAGTGGCATCGGGACTTATGGCCTGGATGGAATATAATGAAAAGCTGGCAGACAGGCTAGGTGCCACTGTCCGCTGCTTGCTCCTACTGCTTTGCTTTCTCCTGCTTTACCATGGACTATTTCTCCTCTGAGGCGCCCATCTGCCAGGCTGCCTTGCCTTAGAAACAGCCAACTATGGACCAAAACCCTCTACAAACTAGGAGCTGAAGTAAACTGTTCCTCCCTTAACTTACAGGTATCTGGTACTGTGGAAAAGCAACTACAATGGATACAATCTAGAAGCCCAGCCTAAGACCTTTCATTAAACAATCATGTGTGATGGTGCAGAAAGTATCTGGCAATGGAAAGCTTAAGAAAATTTAATGGGAAGTTGATCCCTGGAAAGTGGCTGAATGTTTTATGACATTTTATTAATTTTAAATAATCAATGAGCAGATTGTCACTGCTCCTGAGAAAAGGCACCTGGCCCCGGTATGCTGCTTGCTTCAAAGCAGATGTGGCTTGAAGAAACGGGAAAACAAAACCACTAGATGATAAGTTTCTGAGCCAAAAATCAAGTTCCCTCAAAGAGAAACACTTGTGACTCTCTCTCTCTGCCTTCCACCCACAGCCCTTGCCCTGACTCAGGCATGTGGCATCCATTGCCTTAGCCTCAGCTCAACTTGCTCCATCCAATTCTGCACATACCAGCTGAACGGAACTGGCTCCTGTCATTCCCCAGCTGGAACCATGTGTCAACAGCTTCCTGGCCCCTTCTGCAGGAAACCCAAGCTTCCTATCAGACCTCATCACTTGCTTCTCCCAGACTGAATCGGCACAGGCTGGGTCTCTGACAGGCCTGGCACTCTGCTGGGAGTGCATGGGCTCCGCCAGAGGCAGGGGTGACCTCCTGAGGAACATCTTCCCACGCATCCCTGGCTGCCCTAAGGACGGCACTCTCACCCATCACAGCTTGTTCTAGGTTCTGTGTTTGTTTCTGTCCCACTGTTTACACAGGGAGTATGTTTCAAGTCAGTATCCAAGGCAAAAGTCACAGTGCTGCAGGGCATGGTGGCACAGGCCTATAATCGCAGCACTCGGGAGGCTGAGGCAGGAGGATTGTTGTGAGTTCGAGACCAGCCTGAGCTGCAAAAGTGAGCTGAAGGCCAGCCTGAACTGCATAGTGAGACCCTGTCTCAAAAACAAAACAAAACAAAACAAAAAAGTCACAGTCCATGGTATTCAAGAATTCTCTTAAATAGCTCCAAGGGAGAGACCTACACACCACAAGAGCCATATGCAAGCCAGGACCGATGAGGCATGAACACAGCTTTCATTTCATACTCACACAGAATACACAGTGGTGGGACTGCATGTTGCAGTCTTATAGATCTCCCTTGAACTCCTCCATACACTTCTCCATCTCTCCATCTAGCCCCCTCCCTCCTCCCCCCTCACTAAGTGCTCGATACAATGTGAATGGGGCTTAACTGTAGCTCCCCGTCTCCCCCGCTGGCATTCACCAGGCCACTACTCTCCCTGGTCACAATGGTCCCATGGCCCCAAGCCTAGTGAGCACCAGTTGCCATGCAGGACAGGGCTGGAGGGACGCTGTTGCCAAGGTCCCTGACATGGACAATGAGATGGCTGCCATTTGCAATGTGGATAATGTTCTCTCTTGTGTTATTTTCTTTGTATGAATCTCTGTCAAGATTGTTAGAAGACTTCTCTTTCCTGCTACATTTTCTTATTTCTGTTTGGCATTTTAAGAAAACAATGGAACCTTTTTTCCTACTTCTCTCTCCTATGACAATCTGAATGCCACGTCCCACGCAGCCTTGAGCACGAGAGGCCACGGTCTCAGCCCCCTCACCTGTACCCAGTGCTGTTCCTGCCGACCACCAGGTGCTTGGGCTGGTCTCCACACATGTAAAGGTTGAAGTCATTCTCTGGTACCAGGTCCACATCGTGGAATATGAAGCAGTCCCAGTTCTCTTCCTTGAGAGCTTCAAGGTAGCCCACATTCAAGAGTTTGGCTCGATTAAACTTTTTAGCTCCAGCCTATAGACAACAGAAAGCAAAGTGTGAGAGGTCCCTGTGATAAGCTGTCCTGCCAATCAGCTCCAGCCAAGGAGTCACTATTATTTGTGTTAACACACTTAAGATCTGATAGAAGAAATGGGAGAATGATAAAAGGCCTTTTTTTCTTTATTCTTCATACATACTTATGATCTGTATCTGTAAGAGACTCTTTTAAGCCTAGAGAGTTGTTAATAGTACAAAATTTCAGAACAGCAAGAACAAAATATTCTGAAGACTGGTTGCACAATCTTCTTAACACTACTGTGAATATTCACACTTCGATGTGGCTAAGATGGTAAAAAGAAATAAAAAATAAAAAAACTGCCTGAGATGGTAAATGTTATGTGTTCTTTCCACAATTAAAATTTTTAGTTAAGCATGGTGGTGCATACCTCTAACCCCAGCACTCTAGGAGACTAAGGCAGGAGGATTACGAAGGCCAAACTCAACCTCACTGGTAAATTTGTGAGATGCCATCTCAGAAAACATGAAAGAAAAAGGCTGGGGATGCAGCTCAGTGTACAACCCTGAGTATAATCCTCAATACACAAAAGAGAGACAGAGAGAAAGAGAGAGAGAAAGAAGGAAGGAGGGAAGGAAGAAGGGAGGCAGGCAGGGAGGGAAAGGAAAAGGGAGTTAAATAATCCAAAGTAAGATACACTTGTATTTTATCAAGATATATCTCATGTTGTGTTATTACCACAATAAAGTTTTTTAAAACCTTAAAAATTTGAAAGGTACTTTTACTTTTTCCATGTAAAACCACAAAACCCCTTATTTGTACAGGTGCATCAACCAGCACTACTGTTTCTGTTAGCACCCAACCCCTATAACAAATTGATGCTGAGTTTCCGAAAGATGTAACTAACAGTTTTCCAGAAAGATCCATGGTACTGGGGCCCCTAAGCAGGCAGGATTGCTGTGAATATTTCTAAGCTATTCTAAAGTCTCTTGGAAATCCCTGTATAAAAATTCTGTTACAACACTACTGGTAGAAGCTAATTCTTACAGTGACATTGTGGATGGAGATTTGTCACTGCGTAAGAAAAGGACATAATTCCACTTGTAATATGACCAAAAGTATGGCATACAGAAGGTTTTACAGTACTCATGTTTCTCATGGCTAGTTGGATCAAATTCCATCAACTTCAAATAAAGCACCTGCTTAGGCAGATGCAGGGACAAGGGTTTGATCCCCAGAGTGCCATCCAGGCCCTGCCCCTGGGGCACACAGACAGCAACTGAAACTGGGCAATGTGGCCCACACCTGTAATCGCAGCTCTTGGGAGGCTGAAGACAGGACTATGAGTCCGATCTGTGTAGTGAGACCCTGTGCTAAATAGACTTAAAAAAAATAATAATAATAGAAAGCAACATATACTTCCATTCATATTAAATGGTTCTGTGCCTTGGGGGTTTCATCTAAAGTAAGAACTTGAACCAAATAAATCACAGCTGTGATCAATGAAGTTAAAAATAATGATAAAGCAAAATAGTCATAAATTTTAATTCAAGAAATGAACAAAGATGTATTAAATAAGCATCCTGATTTTTAAGAACTCCAGCTTACCCTCAGGTCAGCAGAGGTAACCCTCTGAGTTATCAAAAGTTCTCAAAAGCTTTTTAAAATAAATATTACCAGCTATTTACCAATTCTCAGAATTTGTAAATATTTGAGGGGTCATTATTTGGATGGCCCAAAGTGATTCTAGAAAGCTTAGACATGGGTATTTTACGTACTGCTTTTATGTACTGCTTAACTATTTTAAATGGATGTCTTACTTTTCCTTTGATAATTTTAATACCAAATAGAGGCAACGTCAATCATCAACACCACTGTCCTTAGAACTAAACTCTCTAAAAGCAGCCTACAGTTACATTGTGTTCCTGCTAAAATAATTCTTATGGAAGCCAAATAAGTGAATTAAGAAGGTGAAAATTAAACATTAGCATATCTGATCTAATTAATAGCAGCAAAATTAAAGGCAGAAATGTGCAGAGTCCCAAGGGCTGCTAATAACACTCAGGGCCTGGCCAAGTCCTATCTAGATCTCCACAGAACAGCTACCCTCAGTAGTGAGAGTCAAGTCCAATAGCTCATCCACAGCACATGGCAAATGTAGAAAGAGGCGCCAAGAGACAAGTAGATGGGGCAGTCTTAGGGCAGGCACTGGCCAACATGGCAGGGCTTCAAAACCAGCCTTCTCGCTGATGCTTATTTTAGCGAGGTACAATTTCCCAGAATTTGGTCCCATGACTCCATACTCCAGGACAAAATTTCCTATATTCCTTCCAAGGATAAGATTAACAGAACTCTCTCCTCATAAATGGTCTGAGGAACTTTAGCCCCAAGATAGACAAAGGGTCAGGAGTCCCGGCCCCTCAGAGGGAGGAGCACAGGGCTCGGGCTCACCTGATGGATGACATAGATGCCATACTCCAGCTGCTGCCTCTGCAGAAAGGGGTGCAGATGTTCCAGCAGGTACATCAGGTGCTTCTCTCTGTTCCGGTGGGGAATTAGGACGGCGACCCGCTGCAAAGCCTTACATTCCTCAGGGTGATACCGGCCTTTGGACACCTTGGGATTTTTTGCCTGTACTTCTTCCAAAGAGAGATCTGCTTTGAAAATGAGCTTGCTCTGGCCCCCTACAATAAACACAGGGAGCAAGTCACAAGAGGAACAGTTACACTAAGGGCTAAGAGGCTTCCATGAGCCAGTATGGGTGAAGCAGTGAGCACTATAGGAAGGTGAGCTCTTATTTATAGTACAATCTCATTCAGTCATGTATTATACTTCAGCTACAGATCTCATGTGATCAAGATTACTGTGGCAAAAGCATATAACTGGTGTGTAAAAGCATTTCCTTGGGGCCTGGTAATCAACTCTGGTTCCAAGCTCACCCATGGGTGGGAAATACACTCTGGAGTCCAGCAGAGATCAACCCTATGCTGAGGTTTTCAACTTTGCTCAAGCCTCTCTTTCTTCTCAAAATTCCAGAAGAGAGTATGGTCTCAATCTCACAAAAAACAATGGAATAGAGAACCTGAGCAAGGCCCTGAAGGCAAAGCACCAGACAGATGTAGAGGAGAAGCCAGCCCCATCCAGCAGGAATCTGCAGCACCACAAGTCCCCCATTGACTTTTCCAGCTGAAACCTTTGCTCTGGGATCCCGGAAGTGGCCTGAGATGAAACCCAAGGCAGGAACCCAATGCTACGCAAGGCTTCCAATGTCAGGCTGAAGCCATCTGCCCTTCTCTTTTTAATAGGAATGAATGGGACATGCTGATAAGAGGGGAGGTGGAGTTTAGTGAGGGAACTGAGCTGTTTTCCCCCCATTTTTTTCTTAACTCCACATATACTGGTCAGACTGTAAAACCTTAATCTGCTCACCAGATGTATCATCCCTTCCCAGCCAAGCAGTCACAGGCCTTCCTATACCTACGTCACCATTCCTTGCTTCCTCCGACGGTCCCTAACCTGGCCGTGGCACTTCCAGCAGCTCCAGCACCCAGCTGCACCTCACACAGAAAACCATGTTCAGCCATGCGCGGCCAGCCTACAAGAACCTCCCTGCAAGTCGTATGCAAGGCCTAAAACCAGCAGTCAGACCCTGAGAACAAACAACAGGAAATGGAGTGGGATGAGGGTGGCCATTAGGACGGGTTCCCATGTGGCCAGGCAATAGAACTCATCATTAGCCTTACTGTGCTGCCTGGCTTATGTCAAGCCCCCACCACTTATGTCGTCCTTGTACTTCACTACCTATCTATTCCATTTTCTAGCATGCATTTGAAGACAAATCCTTGCTATATAACTAATTTGCCTGCATTGGCCCAAATTTGCAATCCTCTTGCCTCCGCCTCCTAGAGCACTGGGATTACAGGCATGTGCCACCACACTCAGCTCCATGTATTCTTTTTTTTTTTTTTTTGCAGAACCAGGGATTGAACTCAGATGCTTGCACTTGCCTGGGAAGTGCTTATTCTACTGAGCCATCTTCCCAGCCCCCTCCACATATTCTTTACGGAAGAGTGTACTACTTAAATACATCATGAAGATTTTGAGCAAGGGGGTCATGTAATGAGTTTACATACAATCCTGGCTTGTATGATTTGTGAATGGAATATAGACTCAAGAATAATTTTTTAGCCTTTCCATGTCAAGAAGAGTACAGTACAAGACTGGGATTCATTTGGGAAGGAAGGTAAAAGGACTGAAGCCTGTGCCCCCTCAATTCATATGTTGAACCCCTAGTCCTCAATGTGATGGTATTTGGAGGTGGGGCCTTTGCCAGATTAGTTTAAGGTCAACCTTTGGTGTGCACAATACTTGTTGGGATTAATAGCCTCATAGAAAGACACATAAACTCTCCATCTCAATCTAGGGGTGTGTCGAGGGGTACACACATGTGCATACTCCCACACTGGCACATCAAGGAGAGGCTACCTGAGGACATTACCAGTGAGAGGCCCTCCAAAGAGCCAAACTGTGCTACACCCTGATCCTGGCCTTGCAGAAGGTTCTGGAACTTAAGGAACCCACAAACTAGGAAGAGCCCGAGGCCACCCTGTAAGCAGCACCCTCTGTGTGTGGGGCCACAGCTGTTAGCCAGGGAGGGGCAAGCAGGGCAGAGCTGGGAAGCATCACCCCATGCACATCCGGCTCTCCCAGTATCCCCTGGGGAGGAAAGGCAAACAGGAGCCAAGCACTGCAACCCAGGCACAAGAGGACTGTCTGGCACGAGGAGCTGGGGGTGAGCTCTGCAGGACAGTCCCAGAAACCCCTGGAAGAGGTCTACGCTACAGTTTTAACGAAACTCAAATGGACCAAGCAGACATGGATTGAGGAAAGGCAATCTGGAAAGAGAGGTCAGCACCAGTCAGGCTCAAGGAAGGGGTGGAGAGGTCCAAGCACACTGACTTGGAGAAGGAAGACACACAAGAAATGGCAGAGTGGGGTCTTTTCCTCCCAAACGTATCCCATCTACTAATACCAATGAACATGAATGAACTTGGAAGGAAAGACACCAAAGGAGAGGTAAAATATGGGATGCTAAGAAACAAACATCAAGGCCAATATTTTAAAATTTCAACACTGCCTCTGAGACCATACGTCTGGACAAGAATGTGCTAGCAGTCTTACTGGGCTTGCACTCCTCCACAGACCGAATGGTGAGAAAGCTGGCCCTCTGATCCTAGGAGGATGGAGATCCCTGCAACAGAGCCATGGGCCTAAATCAATGGCCCTATTGTTGTATGCCCCTGGGATGTTAGTGACCGGATAATAAAACTGTGTATATTTACATAGTGGTGTACCATACTTCAGTGAAAGTGAACAAAGTAAAACCGTGAAGAGATATAACTAGAATAATGTTTAACAACAAAAGCCAAGCACAAGGGACCAGAATGTATGTTTCTACTTTATAAGGTTAAAAACACGAAGAGCATAACTGGCCACGGTGGCACATGCCTATAATCCCAGGCTGAGGCAGGAGGATTACTGGCTCAAGCCCAACCCTTAGCAAGACCCTATCTTCAATGAAAAAATAAAAAAGGGGCTGAGGATATAGCTCAGTGCAGAGGCCCTGGGTTTAAGTCCCAGACACTAAGAACAGAAAAGAATCTAATGAATGGTAGGTAGAGTCTTAAAGCCAGGGTAGTGACTGAAGTAAGTATAGGAGCTTGGGGAAACTGTAGTAAGATTCTCTTTCTTAATTTATATGCTGGTTGCCTGGGTATATACACTTCAGATTTTAGTACCCATGTTAAAGAAAAGATTTACACGGTACTTTTAAAAGATTAAAAAAAAAGAGAGAGGGAGGGAAGAAACACTTACTGAGGTTTGGAGACACTGAAGGACAATTGTCAAGCTCTGCTTTTTTCTGGGATGCTTCACTGGGAAGTGCTTCCTCTTTCCCCAAAGCTATAGCTTTACTGAAACCAGCCACGAAGTCCTTTGCTTTGGGAATCTCTTGAATAGCTCCCACAAAGTAGTTACTGGTGGCCCACCCAACCACCGTCAGGCACAAGGTAAAAAGCAGCAGCAAGCGGAACTTGTAGGAAATGTGGAAAGGCAGGTTGAAGCCCATGTCTTTTATTCTGTGAGCAGTCTGTATCTCTCCACTCTCATGCAGGCAAGGAGGCTTCAAGTTAAACTTTACCAATCCGAATGGAAACCTGATGACACCCGAAGGTATGACATTTGCTTTTGTCCAGCCGTTCTGCTCCGGTACACTC
>PVKA01043970.1:0-16466 GCA_004027165.1 Ctenomys sociabilis
ACTAGAAGGGCTCTCGTTCCTGCACATTCAGTGAGCCCCATGCATGCATGGAAAATAAAATCCCCTTGCTTTTGCATGAGAGGACGTCTCTTGGAGTCTTTCTTCACGTGGTGGGCTTCTCAGACCTAACACTACATCATAAATATTTTGAATAAAATAATACATAACTAGAAATTTTTTGACATTTCTTAGTGCCTCCCAGAAAACGGAAACCTTATGTTCTATAAACAATTACATAAGGGACCGCAGCAACATAAACGCCTGGCTGGCAAATGCAAGGTCCTGAATTCAAAACTAATAATATGTTTTACATGGAATATTATTTCATATAAGATGTCATCTTTCTGTGATGAGGTGAGATGCAGAAGCTATGGGTATATTTAGGTAGCAAGATGAACAGCAATATTGAATCCAGCAGTGTCAGGTTTACAGAAAAACTTAACAGTGCTTTTAAGAGCTTCAGATATTTGGCCTAAATATCTCACTTCAAATGCTTGAAAAGCACAACAATGTATTATTTAAAAGAAAAAACACACAAGTGTATTTTTTATTTATTAACAAATAATAGTAATTTATAAAAATGACTTTGGCACAATGATCTGTTGTTTTCAGTCTTTGTTGGTTGTACTGATACACACCTGAAAGTCTTGGGGATTTGCTTTGGTCTAGATATAAAATGTCCCTCCAACGCCCCATGCATTTGAAAGGAGATTAGATCATGAGCCATGGTACTCATCACTAGTGCCATCCCTGCCCATTCTGGTAATTAAATGTGCTGGTAGGAGAAGACTCTGGTTTGAGGGGACATCGGGGTGCTACCCGAAGGCTACGTGCATGTTCCAGCTCACCTATGATTTCTCTGCTTCCTGACCACAGGAGCTGCCATGGTCCCCTCCTCCCTGCCCTTCCAAAAGGGTGTTTCTGTTTTACAACCAACTTACCATAGTGAAAATAATGGGCCAAAAGTAAAAAGTCTCTTTAAATTGTGGCTTTGGGACATTTTGTTCAAAGACAGGGAAGGTGGCTAATTTAGAAAATGAGAGTGGTGGCTTGCTGCTGTGACCTTCTCTGCACATGTGAATTAGAAACTTCTCGAACTCTGGTGTGGAAGATGTTTGGAAGGATTTGAAATTTTGGGATGGAGAGGCCCTACAATGCTTTAAGTAAGTTTTTTTTTTTTTCCTTTTGTATTTTAGGGAAGTGTCTACAGGGTGTTCAGGGTCTCACTGTTAGATCGGACTCAGAGTGATCCACCTGTTTGCAGCCTCCCAAGTGCTAGGATTACAGGTGCTCACCACCACGCCCAGTCTCAGCGTGCCCCAGGGGTGGGGCTGGCACCACAGGCTTAGGGATAAACTTCCAGCCCTTGCATCCGCTTGCAGGTTCTTTAATCCACTGAGCTATTTGGCCGGCCCTATTTTATTTAGTTTTTTATCTTTTATTGTTCTCTTTAATCAAGCATGAAGGGGATTTTAGTGGGAGCCCAGACCAGCAGGCTGACAAAAACATTGAAAATAAAGGCCATGTTCCATGAGGTTTCGGAGAGGAAGGAGGACTGTATTGGAAACAAAAAGAGGCCAAGTTTGTTTTATTCTGGCAAAGAATTTGTCACTTTTTTTCTGTTCTAAAAGTTCAAGGAAGGTTATTTTAAGGGTGGTGGACTAAATTTGGTATAAGAGATTTAAGGTAACCCAATATTTAGGCTATCATATGTTTATTATAGGTCTAACCAAAAAAAAAAAAAAATCAGGAACTGAAAGCAGAGTGAAATTATTTGATCCCCCCCAGAATGGAGAATTGAACTCAGGCCTTTGTACTTGCCAGGGAAGTGCTTATTCCACTGAGCTATCTCCCCAGCCCCTGAATTTTTTTTATTTTAAGGAGGAGATAAAGAATAATAAAAATAATACAGAATTTTAGAACAAGAATTTTAGGAAATTAAAGGAATTAGTTACAAGAAAAAACATAGGAAATTAACAATGATTAGTATATTTCATATTGTTTACAAAGTAATTGTTCATGTTACCAAATACAGGCATGTGTCTAGATTATTTTTTTCTTGTTCCTCAGACAAAATACCTGACACACAGAATTAAGGAAGGAAAAGTTTATTTTCTTCACAATTTTTGGGGGTTCATCCCATACTCAGCTGGCTCCCAAGCAGAGTGGCACATCACGGGGAGCAGAAAACAGCAAAACAACAAGAACAAAAAGGAGGAACAACTGCACAGATAAATTAACTATAACTTCCAGGAGCTCACCACCCATTGATTTCATGGGCCTTGGGGGGAACATCTAGACACAAACTACGGCAGCGTGTAAACAATAGAAACATTACCTGTTCCTTAAAATGAACTAATGGCTATTAATATTAATATGAATATATGTTTCTTCCTTCTTTTCTCCTTTTCCCCAGCCCAGTTATTCAGATATCCTTTCCTTTTTGAGCATTTTCTTTCCCTTTCACAATGTGTATTTTACTTTTTCTTGAAGAAATACGGCAGAGTTTAAATTTTATGAATTTTAAAGGAAGACGAAAAGCCAATTGAGGTAGATAGAGTGGAAGTGGTGAAAGGGTGTTGTTTTTTGCCTTTTTTGAGATGGGATCTTGCTATGCAGCTCAGGCTGCCCTTGAGCTCCCTCTCTGGGCATTGGCTTTTGGACCCTCGTTTGCCACAGAGGATATGCTCAGGATTCTGTTCCAGCAGTGAGTGTGATAAAGCTTGTGAGTAGCCTTGTATTCAGAAGCCTTGCCTGAGGGAAGCACAAGAGTTTTCAAGGAATCATCTTCTAACCAAAGGAAAACACAGGACCCAGGAGGAAGCTCTGAACCAGTGATAGTTCTTTCTATATAGATTAAATAAGTAACCAATGAGTGACAGTCCAGCTGAGCACACTGAACAGCTGTGTTTTTTAAAGAAATTATTTTGTTATATTCTTTTCGCTATTTTTTTTGGAGACAAGGTCTCTCTGTGTAGAGGCCATTCTTGAACTTACAGCAATCCTCCTGCTCAGCCTTCTGAGTGCTGAGATTACAAGCACATACCACCATGACCAATTAATTTTGTTGTATTCTGGTATTCAAAGAATCTATATGATATTTTTTACCCAAATATCTAATATATATTATACAATATATTCTAATACTCTATAAGAATAAAACGTATATCAAGATTCAGTGTTCATCCTATAGTGGACATATAATATTCCCCTGTTTATATATTGTCTTATTTATCTAATGATGATTTAATGCCAATTCTTTATTTCTTTTTTCTTCAAAATGCTTCCAATCACATTTTCCTTAAACACAGTCATGGTAGAAAGACAATGAAATAGAAGAAATCAGTAAACTAGAGAACTGCCATAGTCTAATGCACCTTGGTGGGACCAACAGCGAGATCACAACAATTAAGGGCTTATACGCATTACAGTCAGAATACTGTGTCTGGTGAGAGATGAACAGAATGTTGTTCATTATGGAAGTAATGGGTAATGTTTAGTAAAGTGTGAATTATGACTACTGAGAATTGTTTCAAGGATATAGGGAGTTAGTTTCTTTGTTTAAAAAATGTTTTTGGGGCAGGGGAGATGGCTCAGTAGAGTAAGTGCTCCCCTGGCAAGTGCAAGGGTCTGAGTTCAATCCCCGGTTCTGCAAAAAAAAAAAAAAAAAAAAAAAAAAAAAAAAATTGTTATTTTCTTCTGTTTGCTCTGTGTGTGTGTGTGTGTGTGTGTGTGTGTATGTGTATATGACCATATCCTATGCTGCAGTAAAATTCTAATTACATTTTCCGAATTACATTTATAGAAGATTAGATTTTTATACTGGGAAAGATATATTTACAGCAAGTGTTTCAAATATCTATTGGATCTTACATACTCTTTCAGCTTCTTACACTAAGAAGACAATGCAGTGTTTACACATGTGATTCTGATTTATTTTACTTATGAGATGGTCTCTACTTGCATCCAATTAGCTGTAAAAGCCTTAAGTTTATCTTTCTTTATAGCTAATATTCCATTGTGTAAAAATACCACATCTTTTTACTCATTCCTACGTTGATGGACATTTGGGTTATTTCCAAGACTTAGCTATGAAAAAATTATGCTTCTATAAACACGAGTGTACATATATTGAGTCTTTCAATGATTTTGGGGGTATGATTTTGTAAAAAATTCTTTATATGTCTAGATAGAATTTTTTTTTTTTTTTTCAAAACCGGGGATTGAACTCAGGTCCTTGTGCTTGTCAGGGAAGCACTTATTCTACTGAGCCATCTCCCTAGTCCCAGACATCCTTTGACTGAGGGATAGTTGGCTAGAATTTTTTTCCAGTACCTTTATTCCATCAATTTCCTTTTGAATTGAAAGTGTCTCTTATATACAGCGTATTGTTGCATTTTGTTTCATGATCCATTCTGTCAGTCTGATTCTTTTGATTGGTGAATTGAGCCATTTACATTAATGGTTATAACTGATATGTATTGCCTTTTCTTTGTCATGTTATTTTCTTGCTGTTGGTTCCTCTCTGTTTAATTGCTTGCCCAGCTTCATGGTTTATTTCTGTTGCTGTTCTTTGACTTTTGGTTATTATCTTCTCTTTCTAGAATCTTTCAGTACTCTTTGTGGGTTGGTTTATTCATTGTGAATTTCTGTAGTTATTATTTGGTATGGAAGTATCTTATTGCTCCATTAATTTTGACTAATAGTTTTATATTTTCCTTTCTCTTTTGAAGGAGAAAGGGAAAAAGATATTTCCTTTCATTACTGCTAGCTGCAAACCTATCTTGAAGTTCTGAGACTCCATCTTCGGTTTCTTTCAAGTGGTTTTTACTAGCTTTCAGTGGAATTTTTAATTTCTTTGATATCACTCTGAATCTTTTTCCAACACTGTAATACTTTCCTATATTGTTCATTCAAGGTTTCCATCATTTTCCTATGCTTCACTATTTTTTAATAATCTATTTTTCCTTCTTATATGGTGAGCAATTCTTTCATTGTGGTTGACATTTCTTCTTTTACCTGAGAGATTATTTCTGAACCAATTTCCTCCATAGCCTGTTGGAGTTGCTTCTTTACTTCAGTTGCTATCATTTCAGAAGTTTCAAGTGTGTGACTTTCGATTTCTTCTATGTCGATGTCTCCTGGATTTGCTCTGTGTGGGGTAGATGTCTGAGATTGTCTTTTGAGCCTTCATGTTGATATTTTCTTTTTCAAATAAGATTATTTTTCATTTTGTTCTATGATGATCTTTCTGAATTTTAGTGATGCATAGCAATAGCACTAGTGTCAAAATACTTTATGAAAAGTCAGTTCTTCAAGGATACATTCTGTGTGTAGAAGGTACTTGGTTTTTGCCTGTCCCAAGCTTCTACATTCCCAATTAATTGGGAGTGGAGTGCTGGTTTCTCTTTGTTTCTGTACCTAGTCTTTTGTTGTAAGGTCTACTGAAGTTATTACCTCAGAGATTTCCAACAGGGTTATACAACATAATACAACCCATTACAACAGACATGAAATCCTAGATACAGTAGTACAATTAACCATAATGATAACAGCAAGCACAATTTAGAAATTGAAAAAGTGTGTTAACTATTAGTTCTATACTTTAGACCACAAGAGCAAAGTCTATAGTTAGATGAGATTTTGGACTTTGCCTTTGTAACAATTCTGGGAATGTTAAAACTTTGACATTTCTTACAGAAGGCCTAATTTTATATAATGAGATGGACATCCACATTTTGTAATCCAGGAGTAAAATGGGTTGGATCTGAAATGCACCTTGAAAGTTCTATGTGTTTGGAAGCTACTATATGCATCAGTTCTTCCATGAATGAATTCAGTAACTAAATGTGCTATTTCCTGGAGTAGTCAATTCTTGTTCCTGGCTCTCCAGCATTTCTCTGATTTCTGGATTTCATGACTCAAATGGCTTTTTTTCTGCCACACCATTCCTTTGTAACGTTACTGTCTTAGAGCCTGCTGGCCGTGGTCTGAATTTTCTGAAGAACATGAGCCCAAATAAGCTTCTCTTCCATTAAATTATAAGCTTGTGTATAACATCCAGTGACAGGTATGTTACCTAATCAGCATCTAATAATTGGAAGCTAGTTGTAGGCTTTGATTAAATGTGTGCTCAACTTCAACAGAAGTTTTATTGACATACATTTGCCAATATTATGTGATATTTGAATTGCTTTCCAAAGAACTTTTTAAAAAATTTTATTGAGAAACAAATAGCAATGAGACAGTTTCAGGACTGATTAATAAGATTGTACAATAATTAATACATTTCATATTGTTGTCTTCTTAGTGGTTATTCATAGTATAAGATACAAACATGATATCCTGTCCAAACACTATTATTACAACTTCTTTATGAACTTAAATTTCAGTTCACAAATGCATGTGATCTATAGTCTGAAGAGATCTAAAACAGAAAGGAATACATTTATTGTTATGAATATGTGCAAAGTAACATTAATGTAGTAAAAGAGAAATTTATAAAAAAGCAATAGGAGCAGAGGGAACACTTCTTTATTTAGAGTTGAATTGAACTCCTAGAAAAGTTACTATATTCTGAGTCTTAATTTATAAATAAAATGTAACAATCACAGGAGTGAAGATAAATGAGGGAAGAAGAAGGAATAAGACCGATGGTAGAGTAGTGATACTCAAAGCAGTCTCTTGAACATTGAACACCTCTGCTGATGGCAGAAGCTTCTAGAACCTTGTGCATCTCTTACACTATGCTGAGCATCTTGCCCTGCAATACCTCACTTGTCTGAGGGTGTAGGATGCACACAATGGCTGTGACTAGAGAATTTGGGTCAGCCCATCCAAATTGAAATCCTGGCTTTATTTCTTTCAACCTTAATTATGTTATTGTCCCTTTCTATGTCTAATTTTCCTCAGGTAGAAATATGTAATATGATTCACAGAATTATTGTGAAAATTAAACTAGTCAATATATTTAAAAATGTTTTTGTTCATGGAACAAGAATATACTTTCGTTGATCTTTATCTTATTATTAGCAGAGTTTCAAAGTGAAATTAGTTACAAAATAAATGAAATTCTCTCAAAATTTCACAGAGCTTTCCTTCTTTATTTTGGACGTGTATATGTAGTGGGTACAGTGGTTTTCTGCCCTCCATCCTAATCTAGTGTAGGGATCTTATTCCTTGGTGATAGGGAGAGTGGAATACTGATCGCTTGTACTTGGATACCTCTGTGATTCAGAGAAAAGTTGGTTATCTTATGTACTAATGCAATAGCATTTGAAGGCCAATTTAGATATATGATTCCATCCAAAATTTTAAAGTCTGTCACTGAGACATCCCACACATCCCTACTGACTCTTATAGGATACCGTGCTCTAATGTATGAAGTATATAGGTGTCATAGTTTGAGGTTTATCAAGATGCAAAAATATAATACCAGACACATTTTTAAGATTATTTTATAATGAATCATTATAAAGAATCCTATATTAAGAGTACAGGAAATCTCTCCACACACGGAAGACCAAAGAATCTAGCAGAAGGACTGGATCCTAATGCTATTCACGAATCCAGCTGAAAACCTGGAGCTTGTAACAATGCCTCCCACAAAGTCCAACAGAAAGCTTAGAGCCCGTCCCATTGTTGCATACAGGCCTGCTTCACAGATCTGCACTGAAAAGGCCCAAGGGTCAGTGGTGGAGGCTAGGAAGTCTGTGCCAGCGGGATAAAGGATCTGTGCCCGCCGGCTGAGGGATCTGCACTGAGCCAGGAAGCAACACAGGTTAAAAAAAACAGAGCTCCTCCAAAACATAGCACAGCCATCCTTAGCAACAGTGTGGTCCAGAACTCCTCTAAAATGAGGAAACCTGAGTTCTTATAAGGAAAGTCAACACAACAAGCTTGTACTTGTACAGGAAGAGGAGCAGTGTCCCATCTGCCCCTCCAGAGCCAGGAAGTGATGCTCCAGATGAGAACCAGAGCTCCCCCAAAGTGAACCATAGCCATTCTCACTGACAAGGAGGTCCCGAGCTCCTCCTCCGGTAGCCAGCTAAGTTCATCAGGAAATGCACGACAAGGTCCTCTAAGGGAACCAACAACTTCCTACAGCTTCTGCCAGTATCCAGCACTTCCCAGCAACAACCTCTCTCCTTCTCCAAGTCTGCTTGTTATGTTGCTGGCAACAACCTTCAAGTGGGCCTCCCACACCCAGCACCACTCTAGTTCAGTTCAGCTGGGTGTAACAGTTTGACCCCCAGTTGGCAATCCACCACAGTAAGTCTAGAGCCAAGGGTGAAAATAGCAGGGACTTTGCTTACCAGTGCATCTAGTGACTCCTGGAAAATGCTTTCCAAGTCTGTGTTCCTGTCCAGAGATTGGTTCCCAAAGTAAGAGTGCTTCTTCAGGGTAATTTAAGCACTGGCTCACCCCAGACACTCAGACTATTTGAGCCAGGAGGCTAAGAAACAATAAACTGAGTCACCATGGAGGAAGGGGAAGTGGACTCTGTTCCAGTTGTGTGCTGTTATAGACATGTTTGGAACACTGAGGATTGCCAGAGTGTTCCTTGGGTGTTTCTGTGCCCACATTTGATAATGCATGGCTAATAAAGTACTGTGTTTGAGAACATTGCAGTGAACAGGGGCCTCAGTGTCTCTTAGCAATGCTTTGGTTGATGTCACCAGAGCCATTCTAAGAATGTTACCCTAACCCTTGTACTTATGAATATGAAAGCACCACCAGCTCGACTATATTATTCTAAAAGTCAAAAGGAATTTCTAATGAAAGCAAAGTTATTAATAGATTAAATTTAAAGGAGAAGTCATCCCAGGCTACCTGAGAAAGTGCTCTATAATTACATAAACTCTTAGAAATAAAAAAGAAAAGAGGCTGTGTGTCTGAGTTATTGAGTGGTTGTGCCTGCTTTTGAATCAATGTCTTGCCACTAATGGGCTGAACACTTCATATGTGTTTCTTTATTTGGAGAATATGAACTATAAAATATTCAAAGGAGGCTTCTGGGTGAAATAAGTGTAATAGTTTATGAAAATGGGCATTCAAAAAATTAAGCAGAAAACCTTGATTTTCTCTTTTTCTCTATCTTTTGGGAGTAGTATGTATACCCCAAATCCTTGGTGGATAATACCAGGGACAAATCAAATATATGTGGTTATATCTTTTGTGTAATTTAAATTCTAATTATAGATAGAAAATACACATATAGTAGATTTTGCATATATAAAATTGACAAACATTACATTTTAGAATAATTGCCTATGGATTTGCAAAATTTATATATGTATATATGCATGTATATACACAATATATATATATTTGAGATTTACATTTCAATTAATTTCAGTAATAAAAGTATGGTAACTTTTCATTAACATTCCTTTCCCAGGGCCAGCCAAATAGCTCAGCAGATTAAAGCACCTGCAAATAGGCTCAGAGGCGGGAGGCTTGCCCCTGGGCCTGCCATGCCAGCCCCACCTCTGGGGAATGCTGAGACTAGGTGTGATGACACATGCCTCCTGTAATGTCAGCAATTGGGAGGCTGAAAACAGGAGACTCACTATGAGTGTGATCTAATAGTGAGACCCTGAACACCCTAAAATACAAAAACAAATACAAAACCCAAGAGCATTCTTTGCCTTCCTATGTTTGATTTGTGCAGAATCAAGTATTTATGATCTGCGAAGGTCCACCAACCCCTAGCCTGTCTTTGTTATGGTTGCACTGTGTATCATGAATTGATTCAGGTAGGAGTGTTTGTCTTCCCAGGGTTTTGTTCTTTCTCTGTACCTGCTCCTCTGTGTCATTACTCTGAGATGCAGATAAATTTCCCCCCTAGTGACTATTTGCAGAATAAGCCAAATACTCAGCCAGCCAGAAGAACCCCCTTGAGATGACTATAAAATCAATGGAATTAGAAGGCAAACGATGCCAGAAACTCTGGGTCAGTCTGACATAGACCTGAAGCTATTAGGGAGCGATGGGACCCGGCTCATTGAGGGCCCTCCCTGTGGTCTGAAACAGGAGGATGCACCCATGGAAGCTGTAATTGCCAGGTGCTTAGAATGCAGGATAATTTAAGATAGAGCTTGGCTGTGCACCTGGGATGGCTGATGAAGCATGGTGATGCTTGTGGCCAGTTTTATTTCTCAGTGTTCTTTAGATGTCCATGGAGCTGCCAGTCTGAGCTACCTGTTAATGGTTCAGAGAAGACTTGACGTAGGATTTTGACTATACTTGCTGTAGTATTGGTGCATGCCTGCACACTGTTTGCTAGCACTAGCTCCATCATAATTTAAATTTCAGACACAGGGTGAAAGGTAAAGCACTCATCAGACAATGTGAGATTTTATAGATATCTCAGCTGAAGAGAGAGAAAGTAACTTCAAATGTGTTCCTAAACAGGACTGGAAGGAGCTAAAGGTGGAGAAACATTTTAATTTTAGCAATTGTCCTGTTTTTAGCTAATAACTACAAAGATGAACTGTGGAGCCTTTTGGCACTGGGAAAGACTTGTACTTAAGGGTGATACTTTGACAGTCTTTTTTGTTTTTTGCTGTATGAGCGATTGAACTCAGGACCTTGATCTTACCAGGCATGAGCTTATTCTACTGAACCATCTCGCTGGCCCCTACAATCTTCTTTTCTAATAGGGTAATTTTGATTAAAGTTTGAAAAATTTTTAAATGACACATTTAACAAACACAGAAGAGTCTCATTAGAGTTCAGAATTGCCAAGACATCATTTTTTCTAGTGATGTCTAGTAGTCATAGATATTGCTTGATTTCACTTGTTTGGATCCAAACAGAAGAAAGTAAAATAAAAATACTTCAAATCCATGTACATTAAAAAATAACATTTATTTCAGGTTGGGGAGAAGCTCAGCTGTCCAAACACCTGCCTGGCAAGAATAAGGACCCAGGTTCAATCTTTGGTACCACATGCCATGCTGGTGCTGTGCCTAGCTGCCAAAACCAGGTTCAGTGGCTGAGACAGGAGGATCACTATGAGTTAGAGCTGTGTATCCAGACCTTGTATCAAATAAATAAATACATGATTAAATTTCTTTTTAAAAATGATATTTGTTTCTTTGTTAGTCAAGTATATTCTTCAAAAAACATTTAGAAGATACAGACAGACATTTATAAAACAGGAGCTGTGTGAATATAGACCAATCTTTTGCACCATGAGATAAACTGAAAACAAAATGGATCAACTATCTAAATGTTAGAACAGAAATACTTAATGTACTGAAAGAGAAGAGACATAGAAGACACAGAAGGAGTCAAGTACTTTCTGGGAAGAACCCCATTTGCACAAGAAATAACACCAAGAAATAAAAAATGAGATCATATCAAGTTTTAAACTTTCTTCACAGCACAGGAAACAAGTAACAGAAGGAAAACAACCTAGGGAAAGGAGAAAATATGCCAGCTATTCCTTGGGCAGAGGACTCATATCTAGACTATATAAAGAACCCCAAAATTTAGAATCCTCAAAACAGAAGAGCAGAACAAAAAATAATCAAGTGAAATGGATAGATAATGCTCAGAGTAAGTACAAATGAACAATAGATACAGACGTTCCTCATTTAATGACTGAGTTATGTGTCTGGGACTACATCATTAAATAAATTGCTTGCTAAATGAGGAATTGTACAATATTTAGAACAAAGAAAGGGTCAAAAGCTACAACTTGATGTCTTTTTTGTTCATTTGCATAACTTACATGCATTAGTGAAATGTATAACAGCATAAATCTATAATACTACACTATGCAGTGCAATCAAAAATTACAATAAGGTATAAACAAAGTGAACTGTAGAAAGAAGACATACAGAATTATGAACAAAATATACAGAACCATAGATAGTTTGTAAGTCCAGCTAGGCATCAAACAGGTATGTTGTTAAATGAGGAATATCTGTACATGAAAATCATTCACCATATCAAGCTAGTGCAGAAATGCAAATTTATACAACATTAACATTTGATCTTACTCCAAAAACACGGTAATTATAATGAACTCAAACAATCACAAATTCTGATGAGGATGTAGAGAGTGAAACCTACTTCATTGTTGGTGGGGTGTAGACTAGTGCAACTAGTATGGCTCAGTATGGAGATTCTTCAAAAACTAAACTAAAAATTCCATTTGGCCCAGATGTAGATTACCCTTGTAGGTTTCCCCTTAGGTATCTTTCTGAAAGAATTAAAAACATCATAAATGTTAACATGCATACATATGTTTATTGCAGCACAACCCTTAACAGCTAAATCTTGTAAATGGCCTACATGTGCACAAAGAGATGAAAGAATAAAGAAAATATGGCATTTTCCCATGGTGGATCACTTCTGTGCCACCAACAAGATAAACTGAAGCCATTTGCAGAAAAACAGATGCACCTTGAAATCATAATGTCAAGTGAGAAAAATTAAACTCATCAATTGATTGGTTTATCTAATATGAGAAACCTAAAGCATCAATATAACAAAAACTAAAATAAAAGAACGATAGATAACAGAAAACAAAGAGACAGATCTTTTACAAGAATTAAGGAGCCTAAGAAGTGGACTACATGGGGAGAGAGTGGAGGGGCAAAGATGAACAGGTAGCTGCTCCCCGCAATGAATGCAATCATTAGGAAATGCAAGCTTGTGCAAATAAAGAAAAAATCACATCAGCAGCTTCCAAATGTGGTTGACCATTGAATTGACTTTGGCACTGGAATATAACAATAGCCGCCAAACACATGGTTGTAGAACTTCCCCAAAATCTCATGTATGTGACTCCTTACTGTGCTTGATTTTGAAGATGATGCAGGTGTTTCTGATGCACATCAAAACTGAAAAGAATTACATTCAATTATTAAAAAAACTATAATTGATAAGTCAAAGAAAGAATGAGGAGTTTAAGGAAAGGTTTAAAGTGGCAGTACGGACTACATCTATGAGTTTATCTTCTCAACTACAGTGCAATCTTGTGTCACTTAGGACTTTAAGTCTGCAGCAGAGAGCTTTGATGGATATAGGCTATTTTGTGGTAGTAGGGCTCCAGGCTTAAACAGTCTGATTCGAATACCTCTAATGTTACCTTTTGGCCACAATGTTTAAGCTTCAAATCACTGTTTTTGTGTTTTGTTGTTTTTTGCCTGTGGACTCCAACTTCTTCATTTTAGCACATTGTCCAGTCATATGAAAACTTTTCATAGTTTTCAAACTCTTGATTGTGTCATATTTTCCTTGGAAACACTTGTATGTAACTTGTTTTATGGCATAGAACTCTCATTTTCTTCCTTGAGAAATCCTTCCCACATTCCTTCCCTGAATGAACTACCAAACTGAACAACTATATTGGACCAAATTTAGGCTATCTTTCTTGCTATGGTTTTCTAAAACTCATATTCTACTAAATAGCAATTCAATAAAAGTGCCATACTAGAAATACTCCTCTGAGGCTTATGTAGCTTGTAGTTCTGGAGATTCCCCAGCATGTGCCAACTATGAAGGAGGTTCTTAGGGAACTTCATGGGAGCTTATGTGAGATGAAGGGTCATGTAATGAGACACAAAGCCAAGGAATGGACAGACCAGTAACAAACTTCCATGAAGCCCAATTCTTAAATTCTTATCCCAACTTCCCATCACCACAGCAAGGAACCAATCTTCCAATACATGAACTCTTTGGGGGACAAACCATATAAAAAGCTCAACATCATCCTCTTTCTTTCTTCAAGAATTAGTTCCTTCATTAAACACATAATGATCAAGGAATGATTGATTACATTCCAAGTAATACTTGAATCTTAGAGAAAAATACCAACTATTGAAATTACATTATCAAGATTCACATGAGGGCTGAAATAAAGTGGACACAATGCAGAAGGAATGATAAATATCTAATAGGTCAGAAACTTAGTGCTATGAAGGAAAACATAGGCCTTTAAGTTGGTGTGATATACTAGCCATGGTATGTAGCATGGTTTTGAAAAGGTTTCTGAGCAATTAAAATAGTGACAATAATTCATTAACTGTCATTGTATTTTATCCATTTCATTTATTTTTTTATTTGTACAAGTTTGCAATTCATAATGATTGCATTCATTGTGGGGAACGGCCACCTGTTCACCTTTCCCCCTCCACTCTCTTACTGCTGCTGATAAAATATACATATAAATGACAGTTAATGAATTAATTGTCACTATAAACCAAGACAGTTATTCTTTCTTTCCAAAATTTAAAAAATCAAAATATCATATGCAACTGGAAATATTTTCAGAAAATTAATGACAGAAGAATGTGCAGAGAAGATACAGAAAAAATGAAAGAAAAATCATATTTTATTCAGTGCTTCAGATGAAAATTAATTGAGGAATAGCAATGTTTCTGTAGTTGTATCGCAGTGGCATGAGAAGGGGTAGAATCTGAGGCTAGTGGGATGTGGGTGGAGTGAGTTCTTCTAGAGCCTTGCAGGTTGCACTTTAGATAAGAATTACGTACAAAATTTTTTGGCAGTCTTGTATATGTAATCATACAATTTTCAAAATCTATGCTTTAATTTTCTGCACCTCCTGTCACTCTACTTCATTCTGTCTTATCTTTATTCACTAGCTAGAATTTCCAGTGCAAATCTCAGGAGTCACTGATAATGACTCTAAAGTTGATGACACAGATATTTTATTATTCAGTTTGCTGTAAGACATAGATGGCTGATATTTCATTTATCACATGAAGGATTTCTCTTTGTTCTTTTATTGAGTTTCATTATAAAGAGTTCATGCTGACTTCTTGGTGCTCAGACTGTATTAATAAAATATCCTATAATTTTCCTTTGAAACACTGAATAAAATGTGACTTTTCTTTCATTTGTTCTGTATCTTCTCTGTGCATCATTCTGTCATTAATTTCCTAAAAATATTTCCAGTTTCATATGGCATTTTGATTTTTTAAATTTTGTAAAGAAAGAATAGCTCTCTTGGTTTAAGGGCACAGTTAATTCATTAAACTTGATGCATTTTGTGGCTTATGTTTGTAAATCTGTGTGAGCACAACATCTGCACATGGCAAGTTGTGACTAACCACATTGTGAAATGGACAGATTGATTCAACGTCAGACATTTCCAGTTCTGCTACTCATTTCAAATCCATGAGCATTTGACAAATTTGAGCTCAGACATTCAAATATGCAACCCATTTTTCTAAGAAGATATGAAAGGATAGAAATTATGCTAGAGTCAGGCAACCAGCCAGCCACTGCCTTTTCAGTTTTAAATCTCTTATCTATTGCATTACTGGGGCTCCATATTACTTATGACTTATCTAAAGCAAGATCTTTTGAGTTTTTCCTGTTGGATCCAATACAGTGTTAGTCTGTGTCTAGTTCCTCATCCAATGGAAGTCCTGCTTCTGTATTCAAACTTTCCTACTTCCATGACTGTTGAAATAATTGTAAAAACAAAACAAAGAACAACAAAAATTTGAGAGTGAAAGTTTTATTAAAATGTGTAAAATAAATCATAAAACAATTAAATTGAAGTCAAAATACTGTTTTAAATATATGGTGCTTCTACAGAGTTCAAGTACGAGTGTTTTGGTGTGAAGGTGCCCCATTGTCTGCGCAGTTCAATGTGGTCATGTGTGTAATAACTGGCCCCAGGTAACCTACCAATAAGATCAGATTCTAGGTTTCTACACAGATAAGAGCCAAGACATTGAATCCTAGGAAATAAATGAATTAACAAAGGAAACACCTCTATCTGAGATACAGTCAAATGTCCATTGGGTCAATTAATTTCTGTCATGAACCAATGATGAATATGTGAACATGAATTTTTGAGATGAAAGCTTCTCCATGTATCAGTGAAACACTGGTTCTTAAGGAAGTCCTTTGGGAACAGAAGTGATAACCACTTATGAAACACTGTTTGTGTTTGTAGCAGTTCACCCATGGTCATGCAGGGAAGCGGAATGATGAGGAGTCTGTTAAGAGTTAATAGAATTCTCATACCCTTCACATCTGCTTTCAAGTTTGCAATTATGCCCATAACAAGACTGATGACTAACTAGTTCATCAGAGATGTCAATTGGTCTTATAAAGTTTATTTTCTATGAGCTGTTACTCAAGTCTATGTGAGTGGGAAGGGCATGCACCCTTGCTCCTCATTGGACAGCCCTGGCATGATTGTGCCTGCGATGTTTACCCCCTAGGCCTATTGAAAAGTTGCTACTGGTGATAATGTGGAAGTTCTGAGGATCACAGCCACTGCCACACCACTGTCTAGAGTTTTTGAGAAGGACTTTATTTTTTCATTTTGGTTGGCTCAGGTTGCCTTAAGTGTGGGTAGGGTGCTGATGTGGAGCTGGGAATTGGACCACGACCTCCTGCACCTGACTGAGTTTGCCCGAGCAGGTGCTTTAAACAACTGAGCTAACCTGTAAGCTCCCAATATATCCATA
>PVKA01043971.1:0-16463 GCA_004027165.1 Ctenomys sociabilis
AGTTAGGATAAATATGCAGTACTTTTGCATAACTCTATGAGAAGCAAGATTTGCACTAATAGTGTTTGGATAGGATATCCGATCTTCTTCTTGTACTATGGACAACCACTAGGAAGATAACAAGGTAGAAAGTATTAATTATTGAAACTGTACTATAATTCAGCTTTTTAAAAAAAGATTAGTTTACAGCTACGTTCTCTTAATTCATTGATTAGAGGCATCTTCTCTAACAGTGTTTGTAAATAGAATATCATGTATGCACCTTGTAAAACAAAAAACTATTACAAAAATATGCAATGTATTAATTATTGAATCTGCCCTACTCATTTGATTTGAACCTGTCTCATTGCTATTTGTTCAGTAAAATAAATGAAAAGAAGAAAAAGATGTGTATAACTCTTCATAAGATTAATACTATTTCATAGAAATCTTTAATGACCTTTTAAATGGATTCATCTAATACATTTTACTTTCTCCCTTCTTTTCTCTCTTTTGCCTATCTATCATCTATATAAGCCTAAATCAATTAAAAATAGATGTCTTTGAAGATGTCTGAAGAAACTTAATACTTAACAGTGAATTCTTTGATATTATATTAATTGTGAGAATAAGAATTATTGTGAGATGATTCTACTTTCAGCCAGCACCCAGGTCAGCATGTGTGTGGAACCTTATATGCTCTTTCACGATTCTATTTCTACCCAGTCACCATACCTAACATGAGTGCCTGGCACGTTCTGTGTCTGGTGAGGACCCCGGTCCCATGTGTGTGGGGGCTCATCCACCTGCCTGCCCGAACCTCCTATAGCAGACAGGCCTAAAATGGAACACAGTGGCAGAAATCACTACAGAGAGGCTTGGGCGAGACCCAGCCAACTAATCCAGGAACAGAACATCTTCCTGTAGGGACACAGAGCATTCACTTCCAAGGGCTGCATCAGGAAGAAGCTGAGCTCAGCAGCCAAACCCAAGCCAAGCCCACCTGAATGAGTCTAAATTTGGTAAATCTGGACCAGAGAAGCAGAGACACTTTGATAGACCCAGATCTATGACAGCATTCTCTTTCTCTCTTGATTGAGAGAGGGGGCAACAGGTGACCTGCATGAATTAGTCTGCTTGAAGATTACAGGTAAAAAAGGGGAGTTGATCAGACAGAACTTAGGTGAAACAATGTAAGTACAAATTCCCAATCTACACTCTCCTTAGATATACAGTGATAATGTTTGCTCTTATGGTGTAAGATAAAAACCCATTAGTTACAAAATTTTATCAAATGTTAAATCATACTACTCATTACTAGTGTTGCTAATCCTATTTCTATGAATAGAGAACTGTAACTGCCTTAACCATATAATCTATCATGGGTAATAACATCAGTAGGAGCTAAGGTAGTAACTGCACCAAAGCCCTACACCAAAGGACAGTGCTATACAAATGGCAAAGAGAAGGAGCAAAATGCATTCTCAGGCCCCAAACCCACATAGAACAAATGCAAAACACACTAACATAGAAAAAATTGGCAATCTCTGAAATAATAGTCTGAATTAAAGAAAAGAAATGTAGAAGGCATAGAGGAAATCAGACCAGAAATAATCTCTGAAGTAAAATAAGAAATGATACTATAATGAAAGAATTACTAAGTGCATCTAAAGGAGACACTAATATAAAATAGAGGAGAATAGAAAAATGATGGAATCCTTGAATGAGCAACTTAGGAATGAAATACAGTACAGGAAACAGATTCAAAGAGATATACAGGAAATTAAAACCTCAATCACAAGCTGAAAAAACAACTTGAGTGAAAGCGAAAATAGATTTTTAGAACTTGAGCACACCATTGGAGTTAGTGACAAGCTAGGAAAAGATCTCTTAAAAACAAATAGGATGCGCAAAAAAAAAAAAAAAATTTCAACACATGCAGAGATGAGCAAAGTGAGACTAATAGGCAACAAAGAGAAAGAAGGAGTCAATGCAAATGACATAAAAAGAATATGGGCAGAAGTAAAAGCAGAAAACTTCCCAAACATGGGAAAACAATCTGATATTTAGTAACTGCAGCATATAGAACTCCAAACAACATCAATAGAATTAAATACACACCCAGACATATAATAATCAAGATCCCAGAAATTCAGAAGAAGAACAATATACCAAAAGCCGATAGGCAAAAGAAACACATTTAAAGGAAAACTCATCAGAATAGCAGCAGATATTTTCTTCCAAATCATCAAGTCAGGAAGAGCATGGAGCAAAGTACTTCAAGTCCTCCAAGAAAACAAATTCCAGCCCAGGCCACTATACCCTGCAAAACTATATTTCAAGTTTGATGGATAAGTGAAATACTTCCATGACAAAGAACAACTAAAGTATTTCATGACCATAAAACAAACTCTACACAGACTACTAAAAGATAATCTAGAGAGGGACCAAAATGATCGAGCTCCATGAAAGAGAATGGAAAGAACACATATATTTATAAATGTTTGAAGTTACATTTATAACTATCAATGTAAATGGACTCAATTCACCAAGTAAAAGAAATAGATTGGCAGAGTGGATTAGGAAGCAAAATCCAACAATATGCTCTATGCAAGAAACACACTTAAATCATAAAAAAGTTCATGGTCTGAAAATCAATGGACATAAAATGTTACTACATGCCCTAGCACCTCAGAAAAAATCAGGGACTCTAGATGCAGCCCAAGCCCACCATCGGAGCGAGACCTTTTGCCTCACTCTTGGGACCCTCCCATTCCTTGGGTTCCAGGCCAAACCCAGGAACCAGCAAGTGTGTGGGACAGCTTCTGTGCTTCCCTGCACCCTCTTGTCCCCTCCAGACCCAGCCCAGGCCTGGCATACAGGCCTGAGGTGAAACTATGCAGCTGAAGTCCCTGCAGATGGATTAGGGACCAGAACCACCCAGCTAATCCAGGGACAGAACATACTGCCAGAGGGACAAAACAGGTTCACTCCTAAGAGCTGCATCACAAAGGAACTGAACACAGTTGTCAGACCCAAGCCATGCACAACTGATGAATGCAAACTTTGTAGATCTGCAGCTGAATATCAGTAGGTGCAGAAGTAATAACAATACCAAAGCTCTACACCAAAGGTCAAAGGACAGTGCTATAAAAATGACAAAAAGAAGAAATACAATGCATTCTCAGACTGCAAGCCCACCCAGAACAAGTGCAGAGGACACTAGCACAAAATAAATTGGGAATCACACAGCTGAAATGTCTGCATCAATAAAGTCTGAAGTAAGGAAACAACAGCAGAAAGGTATAGATTTTAAGTGATTAAAATCTCAATCACTTGTTTGAGTAAAAGAAGATAGTTTCAGATCTTGAAGATGTTGTCCTAGCTAGTGAAGTGGTAAGAAAAGATGTCTTAAAAACAACCAGGATGCAGGAAAAAAATAATTCATCACCTGAAAGACTATGCAAAGATGAACAATGTGACACTAATGCACATCAGTGAGAAAGAAGGAATCAATACAGATGATATAAAAAGAATATGGGTAGAAGTAATAGCAGGAAACTTCCCAAATATGAGGAAATAATCTGACATTCAGGTAACCGAAGCATACAGAACTCTAAGTAACTCCAACCTAGTTGACAACACAGGAGGCATATAATACTCAAGATCCTAGGAATCTAGCACAAGTAAAATGTACAGAAAATTGCTAGAGAAAAGAAATATATCACATTTAAAGGAAAACCTAACAGAATTTTGACAGACTTCTCTTCACAATCCATGAAGGCAAGAAGAGTACTTCAAGTCCTCTATGAAAACAGTTTACAGCCCAGACTACTATACCTTGCCAAACTCTCTTTCAAGTTTCATGGAGAAGTAAAATACTTCCATGACAAAAAGCAAAGAATTTTATGATGACAAGGGCAACACTACATGGACTATTAAAATATGTTCTAGAGAGGGACAAAAACGACCAAAACTCCATGAATGAGAACAGAAGAAACCCACTAAATAGAGCAAACAATTAAACACAGGACAAAAAGGAGTAAACAACAGCAGGTAAATAACATGTCAATAATAAGTCAGTATATCTCATTATCACCATCAATGTAAATGGACTCTTCACCAATTAAGAGAAAGAGCCTGGCACAGTGGATTTAGAAACAAAATCCAATGATATTCTGTATAGAAGAAACACACTCAACCCATAAAAAAATTCACAGGCTGAAAATCAAAGGATGGAAAACAATATTACACATCCCAGCACCTTAGAAAAAAGCAGGGGTACCAATCCTGCTCTCAGACAGTCTCAAGTTCAGAAAAGAATGATCAAATGAAAGAAAGAAAGCCACTGTATAATGCTTAAATAGAGGAAGAGGTACCACTCATAAATACGTACACACCTAAAACAGGAGCACCCAAATATGTAAGACAAATCTTAATGGAAAAATCCAATATGTAATAACACAATGTTGAAAAAAGACCTTATCAATTCCTTATCCCAAAAAGATAGGTCAACCAGACAAAAAAATTAGCAAATAAGTAGCAAAACTAAACCAGAGCTTGGAAAAAATGGACTTAGTGGATATATACAGAGTGTTCCACCCAAGCACAGCTGAATACACATTTGTTCAGTTGCACATGGGTCATTTTCTAAAATAGACATTCTAGTCCATAGGTCATCCTTAAGTATATACAAGAAAGCAGAAATTATCCCATGCATATTATCTGACCACAGTGCAAGGAAACTGGAAATAAATGACAAAACAAACTAGAAAAACCTGGTAAATACATGGGAATTAAACAACACCCAACTCAGGAATCAAAGGGTTACAGATGAAGTTAAACAAGAAATTTGATATTATCTACAATTCCATGAAAATTCAACCACAATTTATCGGAATTTATGGGATGCAATAAAAGCAGCTTTCTGAGGGAAATTCATAGCTATGAACTCACACATTAGGAGAACAGAACAGGAACAAAGAAACATACTAATGCTGCACCTCCAACTTCTAGAAAAGGAATAGCAAACAAAAGCCAGAGCTCAAAGACAGGAAGAAATCATAAAGATTAGAACAGAAATTAATTCAATTGAGATGAAGAAAACAGTTCAAGGAATTAGCGAATCAAGAAGCTGGTTCTTTGAAAGACTAAATAAAACCGATAAATCCCTAGCTAACCTCATTAAAAAGAGGAAAGAAAAAATTCAAATACAAGCAATAAACAATGAAAAGGGTATAATCACCACAGACTCATCAATAGCTACTTTGAGAATCTTTATGCTCACAGAATAAAAGACACAGATGATGTAGACAGATTCCTAGAAAGGAACAAATTGCCAAAATTGAATCAAGAAGATATAACAACTCTCAATAGCCCATCAACAATGGGCTACAAAATGAAATGCAAAATGTAATAAAAAGCCTACCGTCAGGCTTCTGAACTGGAGTATTTCTTGTAATAATGAGGGAAGACCCGGCATGAAAGTTGCAGCAGGTTTAAAAATGCATGATGTTGAGAAAGGCAAGAAAATTTTTGTACAGAAGTGTGCCCAGTGCCATACTGTTGAGAAGGGAGGCGAGTATAAGACTGGGCCAAATCTTCATTGTCTCTTTGGATGGAAGACAGGTCAGGCTGCTGGATTCTCTTACACAGATGCCAACAAGAGCAAAGGTGTTACTTGGGGAGAGGATACACTGATGGAGTATTTGGAGAATCCCAAAAAGTACAACCCAGGAACAAAAATGATCTTTGCTGGCATCAAGAAGGGAGAAAGGGCAGACTTAATAGCTTACCTCAAAAAGGCTACTAATGAGTAATAGTCACTACCTTATTTATTACAGAACAGAAATGTCTCATGGCTTTTGTATGTGTGCCATAATTTAATCTCATACACCAGAATTCAGATCATGAGTGGCTGACAGAATATTTTTTGTTGGACAGTCCTGATTTAAATAAAATTGGCTTGTAGTTAAATATATATATATCTTTTTATTTTTCAAAGTTTGATAGTAATTCCACTTCAGTAAATATTATCACTGTTTTCCCTTCTAAATACATGGTTGGACTTGATTAGTAATGTTCAACTTTTCACAAAGATTGAAAATGTCATCTCACAACTACTGAAGATTCATTTTGTATTTAGATTTATAAAACTGGTTATGTGAATATGTTTCAATATTAAGATAATCTTTCATTGTCTCAAAACCAAGCAAGACTCCCCTGTTTCAATTTGTGTTTATTAGACTGCTAAAAGGAATGGATGAAGACAAGAAAGCTGTGTCTATATTTTAGTCTTGACTATGACAATTTAATCAGAATTCGCTATATCTAAAAAGTGCTGCCTTTTACTTACTGAAAGGCATTTTAGTGTGGTGTATGTATAATACCAAATAAAGAATATTTAACATTTCTCACATTTTATAGTTGATCTGTAAATTCAGATCCTTTTAAGAGTTAGCATGATATAACAGCAAGATAGACTTCTGAATTCTTTAAGTCAGACTGAGTTAACTGTTCATGGTAGTATTTAAACAGCTACTCAGAAACAAAAGACTAAAACTACAGCTGTATGTATGATTGATAGTGGTGCGCCCTGTCAGCTCATGAGAAGGACTAAAGCGAGGAAGGTACAACAGGAGCACAAATTTGTATGTGACCATAATACTTAATTAAAAACAAATCAGACTGATTTTTTAAAAAAGCCTGCCTACAAAGAACAATCCAGCTGAATTCCACAAGAAATTACTGGAGATATAATCCCTACATTCCACAACTCTAAATGAAATTGGAAAGGAAAAGGTCTCCCAACATAATTGCTGGAAGCAAGTATTATACTGATACAAAAACCAGGGAAAGACACAATTGAAAAGGCAACTACAGGCCAATCTCCCTCATGAACATAGATACAAAAATCCTCAATAAAATTCTCGCAAATAGAACACAGGAAATCATTAACCATGAACAGGTAGGATTCATCCCAGGGATGTAAGGATGGTTCAATATCCACAAATCTGTAAACGTAATACAGCATATCAATAGAACCAAAACAAAAAAACCACATGATAATCTCAATTTATGCAGAAAAGACTTTTGACAAAGTCAAACACTCATTCATGTTCAAAGTTGTAAAGAAAATTGGAATAGAAGGCCTCTACTGCAATTTGATAAAAGACATCTCACTAAAGAAATCAAAAATCTTTTCAAGGAAAATTGCAGTACTCATAAAAAAGAGGTCTTAGAGGACTTCAGAAAATGGAAATATATTCCCTGCTCCTGGATCAGAACAACCAACTTCATGAAGATGGCCATACTCCCAAAATTGTTGTACAGATTCAATGCAATCCCTATCAAACTACCAACAATATACCCTCCCAAGACGTAGAGAAATTGTGCCTAAAATTTATTTGGAACCAGAAAAAGACATAGAATAGCAAAGGCAATCCTGGCCAACAATGGCAAAGCAGGACATTACAATTTCTGACTTGAAATTAGACTACAAAGCTGCTGTGATAAAATCAGCATGGTACTGGCAACGAAATGGACCTTAGGATCAATAGACTACAAGATACAGAGGCCTCTATAAACAACTTGATCTTCAAAAAAGGGTCTACACGCTAACTGGAAGAAAATGGCCTCTTTAACAAATGCTGCTGGAAAAACTGGCTCTCCAGATGCCAAAAACAAAAACCTGACCCAAGTTTATCACCATGCACTAAGCTAAAGACAAAATTGATTAAAGATCTAAATATTAAAACAGAAAAACTAAATCTCATAAAAGAGAAACTAGGAGGAACTCTTGAAGACACAGGTAGGTAAAGAGTTCATTAACACAAATCAAATCACATGGGTAGTACTTGAAAGAATTAAAAACTGGGACCAACTCTTATCGAGAAATTTTTTGCACATCAAAAGAAATTACCAATAAAATGAAAAGACAACCCACAAATTTCGAAAAATCCCTACTCATAAGCACTCAGAAAAAGGTCTGCTCTCTAGAATTTATAAAGAATTGAAAAACATTAAATTTAAAGACCCAATCTTGAAATGGGCATCCGAGATGTACACACACTTCTCAGAGGATGACATTAAAGAAGTGAATAAATATATGAAAAAATGCTCCACATCACTAGCTGTCTTTGAAATGAAAATGAAAACAACACTGAGATAGCATCTCACTCCAGAAAGAATGGCTATCATAAAGAAATTAACAAATAACAAATGTTGGAGAGGATGTGGGGAAAACAGAACACCTCTCCACTGCTGGTGGTAATGTAAACTGGTGCAACCATTGTGGAGATCAGTGTAGAGACTCCTTAAAAACCTCGAACTGGAAATCCCACTCAAGCCAGGTATTCCCCTATTGGGCATTTTCCTAGAGGAACTGAAAAAATCACATCATAGTGATATATGTGGACCTATGTTCATAGCAGCAGAATTTGTGATAGCCAAATTTTGGAAGCAACCAAGATGCCTGTCACATGAGGAATGGTTGAAAAAGATGTATTTTTATGCAATGGAATATTACTCAACTATAAAGAAAGATAAACTTGAAGCATTTACATTTAAGTGCATGCCACTTGAAGACATACTCATTCGTGAAATAAACCGACACTCGTCTCCTTAGGATAAGAACTCAAAAGAAGAAATTTAAATAGAAAGGAAATTAAAGGAAACTGAGAACTTGAGTATTGACCTGGAAATCCCAATCAAGCCAGCTATCCCTACCTGTAATTTTCCTGTAGGATCTGAAAACATCATGCTATTGTGCTATATATGTACCTAAGTTTATAGCAGCACAAATTGTGATGGCCAAATTTTGGAAACATCCAAGATGCCCGTCACATAAGGAATGGTTGAGAAAGATATGGTATCTTTATACAAAGAAGTATTACTCAGCTATAAAGAATGATAAACTCAAAGCCTTCATATTTAAGTGGATGCTATTTGAAGCTATACTTATAAGTGAAATAAACCAGGCCCACGTGTGTAAATATCATATATTCTCCCTAATATAAGAACTCAAAAGAAGAAATACAAAAAGAAAGTTACAACACAAATAAAAGGAAAGCAAGAACTTGAGGACTGGACAATGAGGACAGTGCAAGGAGAAAAGCTGGGAAACATGACAGGGGCAAAGCCACACATTTATATGCACAAGATATGTAAGGCAGTGATCATGAGAAGCATCAGCAGGTTTTTGAAACTAGTAGTTAATTGGGAGGATTCTCAGCATGACTAACTATACGTGCTGATACCTATGAACCAAAAACTTCACTGAAGATAGTAATGTGTAATAGAAGGATCAAACTTGGAATGCCTTTCATTCTGGTCTTCTAAATAAATACTTCTTGTTATGGCATACAAATTATTACCATACTGTCTGTCAAGTAAAAGGTTTTTTTTTTTTTTAATAAAGGGTAATAAATGAAAAAAGACAAGAAACTGTCACTGGACTAGATTTCTAAAATTCTGTGTAAAAATATGTGTTTATTCCTATTTTATAATTTTTTTTCTGTAGGGACTTAATGTTTAACTTATCAATACGTGATGGAAAATACCTGTTCCATTTATGCCTAGGATGTTTGATACTTAGACAGATAGTTAGGGTCAACTGAACTTCATATATTGCAGCATAATAGTAAGTTTCTCTTCTGTAGGGTTAACAGCCTAAGTTTTCAGATCAAAAATGAGAGAAAAAGAAGGGATACAGGTCAGAGAAGACTCAGGACATAGGAGAACATATACTGTAACATCATGGAACTCAGTTGTGTCCCTAATTTTTTGATCAAAGTGATTATAGGGACACAGAGAAAAGTGATTGATAATGCCTAAGAAGAGTCACATGGAGGCAACACTTTCAGGCTTTCACAGAGAGCAAATTGGTCAAGCAATGACCATGACTCATCCACATGGCTGACACTGACAAAGGATCTATGAAGTATGGTACATTGTTACAGGATAAATCCTCAGGATATGTGACTGACCTTCTCAGATACAAATGTTACATTTCTTGTTATATAAGTCTTGCTTTATCTTGGTCTTAATCATCCAGCAAAAATGTAGTTATATAAAGAAAGGAGGTAAATAAAGTAAAGGTATAGCAATATCTTCAGCTGTGAAATACTCAAGTCAACAATTGCTGCAGACAACCCACTACTATTTTGGACTGCTAGACTGTATTGGATTGTTTTGCTGATTTCATGCATTTATATTATTTACATGCCAATGGAATACCCATCTCTGACTGGACTGAACAAAAAAAGGGGATACTAATGAAGGACCATTTTGTGTTTGTATGCATATACATAATAGTTGAGATATATATACAGCTACTTTAGCTTAATTCAATGAGAAGCAAGATTTGTACTAATAGTGTTTGGACAGGATATCCTGTCTGCTTCTTGTAATATGGACAACCACTAAGAAGATAACAATGTGCAATGCATTGATTATTTAAACTGTCCTATTAATCAGTTTTAATACTGTCTCATTTCTATTTGTTTCTCAATAAAATAAAATGAAGTAAATAAAACAAAAGAACGCAAAAGAAGGAGTACAAATAGAAGAGTAGAACACAATTAAAAGGAAATCATGAACTTAAGGATTAGACAATGAAGAGAGAGCAAAGAAAAAAGCTAGGAAACATGCCAGGGGCAAAGCCATACATTTATATGTAAAATATTGTTCAGGCAATGATCCTGAGAATCTTCAGAAATTTTTCAAAGCTAGCAGTTAATTGGAAGGATTCTCAACCTGATAACTATATATGCTGATACTTGTGAACTAAGCAACTGTGCTGATGATGGCAATGTGTAATAGTAGGGTCATGCTTGGAGTGCCTGTCCTTCTGGTCCTCTGAATACATGCTGCTTGTCATGACACACCAGTTGTTACAATGCTGTCTCTCAGGTAGATGTCTGACTAAAAATCAAGATGGTAATCAATGAAGGCAGGCTGCAGAACTATCCTGCTACAATGCTGTATACAGTTAGATTTTGAAACTTATGTGTAAAAATATGTAATAGTTTATTCCTATCTTTTAAACACATTTTAACCTTTAAATTTTTTCCTTCATATTGTGTATGAACTTAAAGTTTAACATATCAATACTTTATGAAAAATACCTGTTCCATTTTATGCCTAAGATGTTTGATATTCAGACATATACTGAGTTTAAGCTCAACAGCGTAGGTTGTAGGATAATAACAGTAAACTTCTCAACTGTAGAGTTATAAGCTAATTTTGCATACTAGAAATTAGATAAAAAGGAAGGCTATGTGGACAACCATTTTGGCCCTAGCTTTTCAAGGTCAGTGAAGAATCAGAACATAAGAGAACCTGTACTGTAAGATAGTGTAACTTAGTTGTGTCCCAGATATTCTGATCAAAGAGATTATGGAGCCACAAAAGAAAGTATTCCATGATGTTGAGTGTGCCTAAGGAGAGTCACATGGAGAGAAAACTTTCTCTCAGGCTTTCACAGAGAGCAAATTGGTCAAGCAATGACTGTGATTCATTCACATGGCTGACACTGACAAAGGATCTAAAAAGTATGGCACAGGGCTTCAGAATAAATCCTGAGGGGATTTGACTGACCATATCAGTATCAAAAATTACATTTTTTTGTTATATAGGTCTTACTTTATCTTGTTCTTAACCATACAGCAGAAAAATATAAAAACACACAAAAAAGACACATTAATATGCTGAAATATAAAAAGCTCAAGTCAACAACTTCTGACATTTTCAGTCTTATGGACTACTAGTTTATTTTGGAATATTTTGATGAATTCATGCACATACAGCATTGAAATGACAATGGCATACATTTGTCTGACAAAACTCACCAAAACATGTGATGCAAATGAAAGACTATTTTGTATCTGTATACTCAAAATTTTTAGGATAGATATACAGCTGCATTCTCTTAATTCAATGAATAGTGGGATTTGTTCTAATACTGTTTGTGGGCAGGATATCATGTCTGCATCTTGTACAGTGAATAACCACTAAGACAACAATATGCAATGTATTAATTATTGAACCTGTGCTAGTTATCGGTTTTGAAACTATCTCTTTGCTATTTGCTTCTCAATAAAATTATTTGAAAATAAAGAAACAAGATAAATCCTATAAGTACATGGAAATAAAACAGCACCTTATTCATTAACCAATGGGTTACAGATGAAGTTAAGCAATATCTAAACTTCAATGAAAATTCCAGCAAACTAATCAGAATATACAGGATGCAATAAAAGCAATTCAAAGAGGGAAATTTGTAGCTGTGAACTCACACATTAGAATAACAGAATGGGATCAAATAAGTCCCCTAATGCTGTACCTCATATGTCTAGAAAAACAAGAATAATCCAAGCATAAACCCCAAAGAAGGGAGAAAACACAAAAATTGGAGCAGAACTCACCACAATTGAAATGAAGAAAACAACACAAAGAACTATTGAATCAGGGCCAGGGAGATGGCTCAGTGGAATAAGTGCTTCCCTGGCAAGTGCGAGGGCTTGAGTTCAATTCCAAGTTCTGCCAAAAAAATTAAAATTAATGAATCAAGAAACTGGTTCTTTGAAAACTTAAATAAAATTGATAAGCCCCTTGCTAACCTCATCAAAAATGGGAAAGAAAAAACTCAAATTCAAGTAGTAAGGAATGAAAATAGTGAAATTACTGCAGATCCTGTGTAAATAGGGAAGATCATCAACAGCTATATTGAAATTTTTTACTGTCACAGAATCAAAGACAGAGAACTAATGGACAGATTCCAGAAAGGTACAAATTACAAGAACTGAATCAAGCCGACATAAGAACTCTTAATAACCCAATAAGTCAGTGAAATTCAAAATGTAATAAAAAACCAACCAACAAATAAAAGCCCAGGTCCTCATGGATTCACAGCTCAGTTCTACAAGAAACTTATAGAAGATATAGTCACAATACTCCTAAAAGTCTTCAATGAACTTGGAAAGGAAACAATCCTCTGCAGATCATTTCTGGAGGGAATTATTATATTATACCAAAACCAGAGAAAAATGCAACTAAAAAAAAGGGAACTTCAGGACAATCTCCATCATGGACAGGACAATCTCCATCATGGACATAGACACAAATATCCTCAATAAAATTCTAGCCAATTGAATACAGAAAATCAATAAGATTATATTCCATAACTAGGTAGAATTTATCAGAGGCATGCAAGGATGGTACAACATGGACAAATCTATAACTTTAATACAGTGTATCAATAGACCCAAGTCCAAAAACCACATGATCATTTAAATTGATGCAGAAAATGCTTTTGAAAAAGTCCAACACTAAGTCATGTTCAATATCTTACATAAAATTGCAATAGATGGCCTCTATTTCAATCTGATAAAAGCCATCTATGACAGTCCAATGGCTAACAATTCTAAATGGGGAGATACTGAAAACGTTTACTCTCAGATCTGGTGCAAGACAAGGATGTCCTCTATCACCACTCCAATTCAATATAGTTCTGAAATCATTAGGTAGAGCTATTAGATAATAGATCAAAATAAAATGAATAAGAATAGGTAAAGAAGAAGTTCAATTATCATTTGCACATGACATGATGCTCTATTTGGAAGCCAAAAAAAAAAAAAAAAAAAAAAAAGAACTCCACCAAGAGGCTGCTGGAATAAAAAAGAAATTAAGTACCATAGAAGGATATAAAGTCATTACCCAAAAGTCAATAGGATTCGTGTTCACAGATAAAAAATACACTGAGAGAGAAATTAGAGAAACAATACCTTTTATAATAGCACCATGGAAAATGAAATATTGTGGAGTTCATGTAACTAAAGTAAAAGATTTAGTCACTGAAAATAACAGTACTCTGAAAAAAAGAGATAATAGAAGATTTTAGAAAATGAAATGATATTCCTTACTCCTCATTAAAAAAAAAGAAATTTTGGAAATGGACCTAGTCCCAAAATTGTTGTATAGATTTAGTGCAACCTCTATCAAAATACCACCAACATATCTCACGGTCTTAGAGAAATAATTCCTAAAATTTATTTGAAAGAGGAAAAAGTCCTAGAATAGCAAAGGTAGTCCTTGGCAACAAAGGCAAGGCAGAGGACATTACAATTCCTGATTTAAAATTATACTATAAAGCTACTATGATAAAAACAGCATGGCATGGGCAAAAAAAACCAGATCCAAGCATCAATGGAGGAAAATGAAGCTGCCAATGAAATTAAATTACAAACACTCTCAGCCATCTTATCTTTGACAAAGGGGCCAAACATGTTTACTGGAAGAAAGATAGCCTCTTTAACAAATGGTGCTGGAAAAACTGGCTCTCTGCTTGAAAAAAATAAAACTTGACCCAGGTTTATCACCATGCACTAAACTAAAGTCAAAATGGTTTAAAGATAAACAGAAACACTAAATCTCCTGGAAAGTGAAAGTAGGTGGAAATCGACTTTGCCCCTACCATATTTCCTGATTCCTTTCTTTCTCTAAGTTGTTTTAATCCAGAAGTTCTCACTTTCTGTCTAATTGTTATACCTTTCAGTTTTTATTTCTTCTTTTGAGTTCTTACACTAGGGAGACAATATGATATTTAAACATGTAGTATGACTTATTTCACTTATGAGTATAGCTTCAAGTGTCATCCTCGAATATATGAGGCTTCGAGTTTATTTTTCTTTATAACTGAGTAGTACTCCATTGTATAAAAGACATAAGGGTGGGCAAACAGTGCATGAACAAAAATCAAACTGTCTGAGAAATACTTCAAAAAATGAAGGACTGAAACCTCCTCTTATAGAGGTTTTGCATATGAAAAGAAATTACCAACAGAATGAAAAGGCAACCTATATATTTGCTAAATATCTTAATTAATAAGCATTCAAACAGAGGTCTTCTATCTAGAATTTATAAGGAACTAGAAAACATTAGAGCCCTCCCTGGCAGCCCTTTGCCTGCCCTCCCGCTGGCCGCACCAGGCTCCAGGGGGCCAGAGGCTCTGCGGGGTGGGGGGAGGACAGGAGGGGAGGAGAAGGGAGGTGGAACCCCCCAAGACGCCCCCTCTCCTCCCCCCGCCCTCTCCCCAGCTCCATCCTCCACCACTGCCTTTGCAGGCTGAGTCCTCACTAGAGAGTGGGAAGGGCCGCAGCAGCCAAGATTCCAAACCCTAAAGCTAATACCATAAGTACCTTTTCTTGCAGTTGGGGTCTCAGACGGGCGCCATCATGAACGTTGTTACCATTGCGAAAGAAGGCTGGGTTCAGAAGAGGGAGCCCTCCTTGATGGAGCCCACAGCTGGAGAGGAAGTGCAGGATTCATAAGATGGCAGGCTGGAGAATATATAAAAAATGGGAGGCCAAGACAGATGGCTCATTCGTAGGATATAAAGAGAAACCACAGATGTGGATTTACCTTATCCCCTCAACAACTTTTCAGTGGCAAAATGCCAGTTAATGCAAACAGAACGACCAAAGCCAAACACACTTATTATCCAATGTCTCCAGTGGATCACTTTTATAGAAAGAACATTTAATGTAGATACTCCAGAGGAAAGGGAAGAATGGACAGAAGCTATCCAGGCAGTAGCAGACAGACTGCAGAGGCAAAAGGAGGAGAGAATGAATTGCAGTCCAACTTCACAAATCGATAGCATAGGAGAGGGGGAACCGGGTGCTTCTACAACCCATCATAAAAGAAAGACAATGAATGATTTTGACTACTTGAAGCTACTAGTTAAAGGCACTTTTGGGAAAGTTATTTTGGTTCAAGGAAAAGCAAGTGGGAAGTATTATGCTATGAAGATTTTGAAGAAAGAAGTTATTATTGCGAAGGATGAAGAGACACACTCTAACTGAGAGCAGAGTATTAAAGAACACTAGACATCCATTTTTAACATCCTTGAAGTATTCCTTCCAGACAAAAGACCATTTGTGTTTTGTGATGGAATATGTTAATGGAGCAGAGCTGTTTTTCCATTTGTCGAGAGAGCAGGTGTTCTCTGAGGACTGCACACGTTTCTATGGTGCAGAAATTGTCTCAGCCTTGGAATATCTACATTCCAGAAAGATTGTGTACCGTGATCTCAAGTTGGTGAATTTGATGCTGGATATAGATGGCCACATAAAAATTGCAGATTTTGGACTTTGCAAAGAAGGGATCACGGATGCTGCCACCATGAAGACTTTCTGTGGCACACCGGAGTATCTGGCCCCAGAGGTGTTAGAAGACAATGATTATGGCTGAGCAGTGGACTGGTGGGGCCTGGGGGTTGTCATGTATGAAATGATGTGTGGGAGATTGCCTTTCTACAACCAGGACCATGGGAAGCTTTTTGACCTAATACTAATGGAAGACATTAAATTCCCACAAACACTCTCTTCAGATACAAAATTATTGCTTTCAGGGCTCTTGATAAAGGATCCAAATAAATGCCTTGGTGGAGGACCAGAAGATGCAAAACAATATGAGACACAGTT
>PVKA01043972.1:0-16450 GCA_004027165.1 Ctenomys sociabilis
CTAGTCCTTACTTTAACAAAAAATGATCTCGACAAAGCAAATAAAGATAAAGCAAACCGGTATTTTTCTCCAAATTTTAAGGTTAGTTAAAAACATTTTGGAGAGAGAGAGAGAGAGAGAGAGAGAGTGTGTGTGTGTGTGTGTGTGTGTGTGTGTGTGTGTGTGTATAATGGGTGTACAGTTCAAGGCTTTGCTTATTTTAAACTAAATTGTGTGTTACGTGGAAGCAGTATTTATATAGCAGTAATCTGAATGTTTCTAATAAAATACCCATATGCACACAGAGTCAAAAATCTCACATCTTCCCTAACCTGTTTATTGTTGTTTGGTGAACTCTGGCTTAAAGTGTGGGACAGGGCCTAAGTGAGTAGAATGTGAAGTGGGAACGGAGCAAGGACAAAATGGATGAAAGCTAGGTTGTTTGAAAATGCTTTTAGGAATATTTTCACCACTCTTACTCTTTTATCCCCTAATTTATTCACAGCTCTTCAGAATGATCTTAAAAATTGATCTCATTGTGTCCCTCATGTTAACCTTTTTTAAAGATCATCGTGCATTGTTTAAGACAGGCCTACTTCCTCAGCTGTAGCTGCAGTATCTCCTTGTTCCCTGACATTCAGCCATGGTGGTCTTGCTTCTTTTCTAAAGAGTGCTACTCTTTTGGCTGTGGTTTTTCCACTTTTCATCTTTTGTAACTCTCTACCCCAGCCTTTCTTCCCTCTCTCCCTCCCATGGTTGTCCTCATCATTTCTAGCATTGGTTATTGTCTTTAAGTTCTTCTGCTCTGATAGTCCATCCCTATTTTCTCTGTCTTAGAGTTACTTGATTTTATTTTTGTGTTTGTATGTGTATGTGTTTCTGTTTATGGACAGAAACTTTTTGTGGGGGTTGGCAAGGTCTTGTTATGTAGTTCAGGCTGGCCTTGAACTCAGCAATCACCCTTCCTCAGCCTGTTGAAGCGGAGATTGCTGATGTGTGCCCAGGTGTAGACAAGAATTTTTTTTAACTTTTTGACACAGGGTCTCACTATAGGCTTGTGCCACCATGCCTGGCTAGATAAGAACTCATGAGATTAAAAAAAAAAATTGATTTACAAATATTCCTAAATGGTAGTTTACCATTTTTCTTTCCTTTTCCTATTTTTTCAACATTATTTTTTTCTCTTAATACCTTAAAATTTTTTCCATTTTCATTGTTTTTATAATTTAAACAATAGCTAATAAATAAGACTATTGCTAATACTTAAATTTTTGTCAGAATAATGGCAAAGAAGGGCAATGAGGAGGTACTGGCAGATAAAGTGGATGTTAGTGGTAAGGGAAGAATATTTTATATATTTTATAAATTAAAAAATTGATCTAATTTTAAATTTTTTGTTTAAAAATTTTCCTTAGAATCCAGATTTTTATTTCCTTCAGTTCTCTAAATCTATTTTTCTTAACCATTAGGTTTTAAAATGTTTCTTTCTAGCTTTGTTTTGTTTTTATATTGCAAGAAGTTTACATCTGTGATTACAAAATTTTTAAATTTTTTGGATCTAGGGATTGAACTCAGGCTTTTGCGCTTTCCAGGCAAGTGCTTACTCTACTAAGCTATCTCCCCGGCCCCTACAAATGTTAATTATGTTAGTTTGGATAGGATATCATGTCTGCATCTTATACTATGCGTAACAACTGTGAAGACAACATGTAATGTATTAATTATTGTAACTATTTTGAAACTGTCTCATTGCTATTTGATTCTCAAAATTAATAAAAATTATGTTAGTTATCAGTAAGCTAATACAATTTTAAATCATGGTAAATGCTATGCCAAATAAGAGAAGAGGCAGAAAATGACCTTGTTTTTCAGCTAAGATGGTTAGAGAAGGCCTGATCAGGTGGATGATATTTATTCAGTAACCTAATTGAGATGAGTAAACTGTCTAACTAGATGGAAGAAGAGAGAAGAGTGTATAGAGAATCTGAGACAGAAATGATACTGGTATGTTGGAGAGGCATGAGCCATTTTGACTAAAAGAGAGGGGACCAGAAAACCAATCCTTCTGTGGCAGTATTAATGTCATAGAAAGATGCAATCTGAATTTTGTCTTTGTCAGCTTAAAATAGGTACTGGGAAGGAAAGTAGGGAAGGGGCAAGAATGGAAGCTTGTAAATCAATTAATCTATAGTGGTGTAGTTTAGGAAAGAATTGGTGGTTGCTTGGATCAGAATAATGGCAAAGAAGAGCAACTAGGAGCTGCGGGCAGATAAAGTGAATGTTAATTGGAAGAGGAGAAACATTGATAATGAAGAACTCTTGAATAACAGAGGGGAGAGGCTGTAGATAGACTAAGGAAGAGATTTAAAGTCAGATCTGATTTAAATCTCATATCTGCTTGCTACCAGGTATGTGTCCTTTAACTTTTCTGGGCCTTTGTTTCTGATACATTAAAGGTGTTCTGACAGATATTTGGACTGTACATGTAGAGGCCATTTGCCTCACTGTTCAGATCAATGTATGATGTATATTAACTTTTCTCTTCTTTCTCCTTTTAGGTGATGCTTTTAGGGTTGTTTGTATAATATGACTAGGACCAGAAAGCTCAAGTTACAGACAGATAGTAAGAAATATTCTTTTGGAACTCAGCCATTTGTGAATTGAATTTTGTGATGGAAAAAACTATATGTTATATAACCTCTTGATGATTTTCAGTCTGCATTTCTTTTATAGGATTAGGTATTTGTAGCTTGTGTTTCTTGAAAAATGGTATGGCAATATTTCAGTTTATTTTTTCAGTACATAGCAAGAAAGAAACTATAGGAATCTTAATAGTAGAGTCATTTGAGAATCATTTAACCTTTAGGATCATGCTTATAGTACTTAAGAAATTTTGAAAATGTTATCTTTACTTAAGTAATTTAAGATTAGTCATAATAGCAGATTTTCATTTTAAACTTTCTTTCTTTAGGTGAAACTGTACTTCACAAAAACAGTAGAGGAGCCATCAAACCCAGAGGCTAGCAGCTCAACTTCCGTAACGCCAGATGTTAGTGACAATGAACCTGATCATTATAGATATTCTGACACCACTGACTCTGACCCAGAGAACGAGCCTTTTGATGAAGATCAGCACACACAAATTACAAAAGTCTGATTTTTTTTTTATCAAGAGGAATTAAAAACCATGAATACAAACTTGAATAAACTGAAAATGGACTTTTTTTTTTTAATGGCAATAGGACATTGTGTCAGATTACCAGTTATAGGAACAATTCTCTTTTCCTGACCAATCTTGTTTTACCCTATACATCCACAGGGTTTTGACACTTGTTGTCCAGTTGAAAAAAGGTTGTGTAGCTGTGTTATGTATATACCTTTTTGTGTCAAAAGGACATTTAAAATTTAATTAGGATAAATAAAAATGGCACTTTCCCGTTTTATTCCAGTTTTCTAAAAAGTGGAGACAGACTGATGTGTATACTTGGGAATTTTTCCAATTGTGTTCTGTCACCAATCAAAGTGGCTAAAGAGCTTTGCAAATTACAGGTTCACATCCTACCCCTTTGCACTTGTGGCAACAGATAAGTTCGCAGTTGGCTAAGAGAAGTTTCTAAAGGGTTTTTGCTACATCTTAATGCATGTATTTAGGTTGGGGGAATGGAGGGAGTGCTCAGAAAGGAATATATTTTATGCTGGACTCTGGACCATATACCATCTCCAGCTATTTACATGCACCTTTCTTTAGCATGCTACAGTTACTAATTTGGACATTTGAGGAATTGGCCACTGTCACTGCTTGTTGTTTGTGCATTTTTTAAAAAAGCATATTGGTGCTAGAAAAGGCAGCTAGAGAGAATGAATATGTATTGGGGTACAGGAATGAACCTTCTGCAACATCTTAATGAATCCACAAATGAAGGGAAGTAAAAATGATGTGGTCATAGATAAGAAACACAGCAACAATGACTTAACCATATAAATGTGGAGGCTATCAACAAAGAATGGGCTTGAAACATTATAAAAATAGACAATGATTTCTTAAATATGTTTTCTTAGTTGTAATGACTGCTCCATCTCCTGTGTAATCAAAACCAGTGCTAAAAGTCAGATGCTATTAGTACCTACATCAGTCAACAGTTTATTAGGTTTCAATCATACACCTGCTGTGGATGCTTCATGTGATACATACAAGCTTCTTTTTACTCACTAAATATAAAATATTTTGTAATGCTGCACAGGAAATTTCAAGATTCTACAGTAAGCAGTTATTTTTTTTTTCTTTAAAGATTTATGATGCACTTATTCAATCTGGTAACTGTCAGCCGTTCCACCCTTTTGACCTTACACATTCTATTACAATGAGTTTTGCAGTTTTGCACATTTTTTAAATGTCATTAACTGTTAGGGAATTTTACTTGAATACTGAATACATATAATATGTATATTAAAATTTTTTTGTTAAACAAATTAGAGTTGCAGTAAATTTTCAACACTGCACAGATAAGGCATTTAATTTTCAGTAGAAATTGTCCTACATATGATTTACCAATTTGTTATTGAAAGAATAGACTTTGTTCAATGTGCAGTGTTGATTCATTTCTTCATAGTGCTAGAGTTGGGAAATAAGGCTTCGTGTCTTAAATACCACCACCATATATTTGATAAGCCCAGACTGAAATCGATTTTAAGCAGAGTACAACTACTATTGTAAAGTTAATATGAAGATTCTATTAAAAAGGATTATTTCCCCCAGAAATTCAGTGTCTTTAAAATTATATCTTGACCTTGACATTTGAATACCCAGCCATTATATTTCTTATTGGTGTAAAATCCATTTTCAATAACTTATTGGTGCTGAAATTGTTCACTTGCTGTGGTCTGACCTAGTTAATTCACAAACACAGATTGCATAGGACCTATTAGAGCAGCATTTATAGAGTTGATGGTAATAGATTAGGCAGAACTATATCTAAAATATTCTTGGTAAATAATGTTGACATGTTTTCCATACCTCATCAGTTTGATTCAGCAAAGTTTTTAAATTTTTAACAAAACTGTTAAGATTTACACATTTGTATTTAAACCTTGATAATATAGTCATTGCCTGCTAATTAAGTAATTGGTAAAGTTAGAGACTATTCCACAGCTCCCTACTGAAATTAACATGCCATTTTGTCTGGTAAAAGCTGAAAATTGACTAAAATGAAAATCAACTATTTACATTTTGAAGATAGTTATTAATACTGTTTTTGTTACAGTTTTGGGCACAGCACATTAAAAACAATTTGCATTGTTTCAATATGTAAAGGGCCAGGTTATAAATAATTATATTATAATGGGCTTTTGCACTGTTATTATTTTTCCTTTGGAATGTGAAGGTCTGAATGAGGGTTTTGATTTTGAATGTTTCAGTGTTTTTGAGAAGCCTTGCTTACATTTTATGGTGTAGTCATTGGAAATGGAAAAATGGCATTATATATATTATATATATATATATAAATATATATTATACATACTCTCCTTTATTTCAGTTACCATCCCCATAGAATTTGACAAGAATTACTACGACTGAAAGGTTTTCAAGTCCTAATTAAAACTTTTATTTATGACAGTATTCATAATTAGCCTGAAATGCATTCTATAGTAATTTCTCCTGAATTTCTGGAATGTTTTTTTAGACTTTTTGTACGTGCAGCAGCTTACATGTCTGAAGTTACTTGAAGGCACCACTTTTAAGAAAGCTTACAGTTGGGCCCTGTACCATCCCAAATCCTCTGTAACTCCTCTTGGATATTTTTGCCATAATTAAAAAGGGTAGTTGAATAGCATCACCATTCTTCGCTGTGGCACAGGTTATAAACTTAAGTGGAGTTTACCGGCAGCATCAAATGTTTCAGCTTTAAAAAAGTAGGGTACAAGTTACATGTTTAGTTCTAGAAAATTTGTGCAATATGTTCATAACGATGGCTGTGGTTGCCACGAAGTGCCTCGTTTACCTTTAACTACTGTTAATGTGTCATGCATGCAGATGGAAGGGGTGGAACTGTGCACTCAAGTGGGGGCTTTAACTGTAGTATTTGGCAGTTGCCTTCTTTCTGCCAGTTCAAAAGTTCAATCTGTTTTCATATAGAATATATATACTAAACATTTTCAGTCTGTTAAACAGCCTTACTCTGATTCAGCCTCTTCAGATATTCTTGTGCAGCAGTGGCTCTGTGTGTAAATGCTATGCACTGAGGATACACACACATACACACAAAAAAACGATGTGTACAGGATAATGCCTCATACCAATCAGATGTCCATTTGTTACTGTGTTTGTTAACAACCCTTTATCTCTTAGTGTTATAAACTCCACTTAAAACTGATTAAAGTCTCATTCTTGTCATTGTGTGGGTGTTTTATTAAATGAGAGTATTTATAATTTAAATTTGTTTAAATCCATTGAAATTTTAAGTAATGAGTAACAATTATGATTATGTTTTCTCTTAACGTTCTGCCCACCCTCCTGCTGTTGGTCAGTCAGTGGGCTTTTTATAACAGCATGTCTTTTGCTTAGGAGTAGAGTGTCTACTCATGTTTAACCGAAACACTTTCTAAGACTTAGTTACCTCTTAAATTGTGCAGGCACATGAAATAATTTTAATGTTGACAAATTTCCAGATTCTTGGAGAACTGTTGACATAGTATTATTGAGCCAACTGTCTAAAGACATTGTCCTCAAATGGATTTGATACTTAAGATTTCAGTTTTGTGGCTTTTCCTTTCTTTATAATTTTTTACTCTACCATCACCATATGGGAAACTTCATCTATTCCTTGTGACTTGTGCCATATAAAAAGTGAAATTTCAGATTTAGCCAAAAAGACCTTATGTAATTTTATTTCAGATATACTACTAGACAATGTGTGAGGCATATCCTTTCAGCACCACACAGTAAGGTAATAAAGTGTAGCTTGTACAAATGTTTTGACCATTAACAATAGTGGATTTAATGTTTCAAGTTTACATGTTTTCCATGTGACTTCAATTGAATAATGTGTAAGATGAAGTGTGCATATATTCATAGTAAGTGTATATGAAAATTGTCCTAGAGTGTAACAGTATTTTGATTTATAAAAACATGCTTTGGTGATGTTTGCAAAATAGGAATTTGTTGGCATTTTGATTGTATCATGCCTACACTGTACTGTAACTTGAACAGGCATGATTTCAGTGAATGCCATCACCATTTCCATTGAGAATTTAAAGATCACCAGTGTTTAACATGCAGGCTTCTAAAGGCTTATAAAAAATCAAGACCCTTAAATTTAGTTAATTTTTACTACTAACTTAAAGCTCTGAGCTCTTTTATTTTTGCCAGCTAATTGGCAGTGTACTTAAGCCTGAGTCTTAAATGGCTTACATGTATCTTGAATTAGTGCTGTCCCTTGTGCAGACAAACTTTTACGAGTATAAAGGATAACAGTTAAAACTTGCAGGAACAAGATGTAAAAAATACCAAGCAAGATAACGGAGAAAAATCTTTAAGATGAGATATTAGAGAGTAATTTTCCTATAAAATTATATAGCTATAGGAATCCTACTGACAAAGTTGCTTATCGGTTTGTAGTGTTCAGAGAAAATCATTTTATGACCATCATCATCTCTGTCTTGCAAGAAATCTTCCTTTTAAATGTATCAATATGGGTAGCCACTTTGACAAATTCATGTTGGTTGGTAGCTTTAAACTTTTATAATGTGAAGAGAAGAAAAGACAGCTTCAGTGGTAAAAATATGATTTGGTTTTTAAGTTGTCTATTATAATAATTTCCTAACAATAAAATAATCACTTAAAATCCCAACACTTGGAGATATAGCCATTATTAATGCTTTAGTGACTATACAATCTTGTTTTTTGTGTATATTCTTGTATATATTTAAGAAAATGAAATTTATATTGCTTCATATTTTCATGGATTTGTAGACTGTTCCATTGCTTCACAAAATGGAAAGTTATTTGCATACTTCTTAATGTTACAAATGCAAATTATGTATAGTTATTGAGTCTTAAGTCAGTGAGTTAATCATAAATGTTTCAATATTGTTGGCATTAGTATGATACATGTCTTAAGTAAGTCAGTTACATTCATTTAGCATAGAGAAGCTTAAAATTTTGAGAATTTAAGAACCGTTTTTAAGTAGAATGAATAAAACACTATTAATAGTTCATCACTTCTCTTTCCCTTCTAGATTGGAAAAGAAAAGATGGACTTTTCAGTTTGTATAGTGGTAAGAAGTTGCTCAATTGAGCACTAATTACTTTAGGACCTGTTTGCCCCACTCCAGAACAGACTACTGTGGATTTATCACTCATCTTTAAATTTGCATGCCCATGTGATTTGCATATCAGAAATAATATTTCATGAATGGTTTGCCTTTAGCTCTGAAACCAGGTTGATTGTGGCAAGCCTCGAATGTACAACTTTTTGATAGCTTTGAGGATTTGGTGAAGACATTTAGCTGAGGGTTGTATATATAATTTAAAAATTAATGTAGTGAGATTTTTAAAAATTTTTACATGAGTGAAGTTAACTGCCATCTTTGAGCATTACCACATTTTAAATTAAAGCTACATATTTTTAAATGAAGTGTTTAATAAGGATTTATATTTTTATTTTTAAAAATTAAAAATAATTTATATCTTTGTTGCATGTGGAATTTCATCTGTCCTTATAATGTAGAAGGAACAAAGTTTATAGTCAGGGCTTTGATGTTGCAGTTTGCCAAATCTGTCTACTGCAGTGAAATTCTTACTGTTTAGGTATGGATGTTCCATAGCACATCACTTGTTGGCTTTTATTGAGGTGCGCCTCTAATTTTTGCCTGTTCTATTACAGTTGTTTGAATGATATCCCACCTTTACAAGTGCCCTTTCAGTATCTTAAGTTGTTTTCATTAAATTGCCCTTATGCCCCAGTGAACAGTTTGTATGTGTGCATGTGTGCATTTGTGTGTGTTTGTGGAGTGTGTCTGGGTGAATTAGATTTTCCAGAGTGCTACATTAACTTTAGAGATTAAATAATTTAATTCAGGCAAATATTTACTGGATTTTGCAGTTCATTGTAATGAAATGTTAACCCTGGACAACCTTTGGCATACATTAGCGAATCTTGGACATTAATGAATTTGTTAGTAGCATCTTGATATGTACATTAATGAGTTATTTTCAGAGTTGTGCATTAAACCAAAGTTGGCATTTTGGAAATGTTTATATCAAGTTCCATTTGGCTACTGATGGACATAAGAATAGAAATGCCTTCCTATGGAGAGTATTTTTCCTTTAAAAAATTAAAGGTTAATTATTTTGACTGTTTGTTTTTAGCTTTTTATTCATCCAACAAGTATTTATTAACCCTGTTATATGTTCAGAATACATTAATGAGCAAGACAGATACACTGTATTCTTGTTCATGAGCTTATATTCCAGTAGAGGAAATAAAGTACTGAAATGATTCTGAGCTGTAAGACATGCTGTGAAATACGAGATGTATATGCTACAATGACAACCACCAGACATGCTCTTTGCTTCCTTGGGTTTCCACCTAAGGAGTTGGATGGGACTCATGCAGTTAGTCCAAAGATCCATGAAAATGCTATGAGAATTCCAAGTAAGAGGCAGTGAAAAATACCTTGTACTCCCCTGCTTTTATAGTGCAGTGACCAAGAATTTGATAGGTCCTATGTGGTACAGCATTATCAGCCTGAAAGTTTGTTGTTTTAGTGTAGATTATTAGTACTTTGGGAAAATCAGGGAAAGATTGGTTTCCTAAGCAAACAAGAATGAAGCAAAATTAACATCTTTAAGCAATATGATGCAATAAGTTATAACACATCTGAAAGATATTGATCAGTAGTTATTAAGGTTTGTATAAGGCATTGTTCTAGGTGTTTGGTATAGAAGCAAGTGAACAGCTTATCATTTTTGTGAAGCTTACATTCTAGCAAGAGAAAAATACAAGCAGGAAGCATACCACAGATAGTGCAGTGGGGGAAAATGTAGAGCTCAGGGAAATGACTTGAGGGTGGAGAGACAAATTACTGGATAGGGTAATCCAGAGAAGCCCTCACACTCCACAGTGCTGCTAGAATTGTTTTCACTTTGTGCCAGTATTATGCACTCAAAATTTTACTTTATTTATTTATGTATTGGTGGAACCAGGGATTGAACTCAGGCTCTTGCACTTGCCGGACACTTTTTCTACTGAGCCATTTCCCTGGCCCTCAAAATTTTATTCTAGATATTCAACTACATTTGAGTTTAAAAAGATAATAGCCAGTTTTTTTTTTTGTTGTTGTTGTTGTTTGTTTGTTTGTTTTTTCCTTCTTTTTTTGACTTTTTGAGACAAATCCTCACTATGTAGTTTAGACTGGCCTTGAGCTCGCTCTTTGGTCCAGACTGGTCTCAAACTCACAACAATCTCCCTGCCTGAGCTTCCTGAGTGCTGGGATTACAGGTATATGCCATCATGCCCAGCTAGCCACCATGTTCTAAACCATTTTGTTTTCTAAATTAGTTTGGCAAAAATCTATAAAATCAGTTCCTGTCCGTTTTTTCCTTACACTCTGTATTTTGAAAATACTAATACTGCTGTTCAGAAAACATTAAAATCTTGCTACAGCCTTAAACATTTGTAAAAGCTGGGATGAAATAATTTACTGATGGGAAACAAGTTACGAGTTATTGAAGAAACAAATGAGATGCTGGCCAGGTAGCTCAGCAAACTAAGGTGCCTGCTTATGTAGATGGGACTGGGTGTGGTGGCATGAGCCTAATCCCTGTGCTTGGGAGGCTGAAAACAGGATCATTGTGAGTCCCATCTGTGTAGTGAGACTATAGTCCCTATACTAAATATATTTTAAAAAGAACCTTATAATTTAGTGCTGTCCAATTTAATTCTTAACCATAATTTAAAAATTCTGGAAGAGTACCAGTATTTAAATAGCAAAAGAGATTTCCCCCCACATTTTCACAAAAATGAACTAGCCCATTCAACATAATGAGCTAAGAAGTTTAATTTCTGCACCCAAGTGAAATGGCATGATTAAATTGACACAATGGAAAGATGCAAATATTTATTCAGCAGGGTATTTTACTAGTGAACAGTTTCTTTCCTAAGGACAGGTATTATAATTAGTAATCTTAAAAAAAAAATGCTGTTAGAAGCCTCTGTTCCTCCCTCCAGGGTTTTGCTATATAGTTGAGGCTGGACTGAAGCTTGGCTATGTAGCCCAGGCTGACCTTTTACTCATTCTCCTGCCTCAGGCTCCCACATGCTGGGATGACAGAGTAGCTTTATCTTTTTACTATTAATTTAAAAATAAATTTTAATACATTTTAAATGCATTTTTGGCAATTATTTTTTGACATTTTACTTTGCTGTAGAAAGGATTTAAGGTATCTGAATGAGTTACCCTAGTGTGAAAAAATTACCATAAGCATTTAGAAAAAGTTATGTTTATTCACTTTATTTTAGCCTGTTAAAATTGACACATAACTTGGAACTGTTAAAATTGACACATAACTCTTGAACTTGGATCATTGGACTTTGAAAGTACATTCTATAGTATTATGGGTCATCCTTTTAGATATTTATAGTTGTTAAGTACATGTACTAATTCTCCACAACAAATGTCACTATACTATAAACATGTACTAATAGAAATTAAAAGCATTTATAAATAAGCCCACAAGCCTAATTTTCAAGGAAGTAGTGCTTTTTTTTTTTTTTTTTTTTTTTGTCTTTTTGAGACAGGGTCTCGCTATGCAGTTCAGGCTGGCTTTAAGCTCACTTTGTAGCTCAGGCTGGTCTCGAACTCACAACAATCCTCCTGCCTCAGCCTCCCGAGTGCTGGGATTACAAGCATGCGCCACCACGCCCGGCTGGAAGTAGTGCTTTTAATGTAGTACTTTTCTTGAAAAAACCTGAGTGAAAATAATTCAGTTCCTTATGTGTTTCTATGTAGTAGCATAGCTCACTGTGAGTTGAAATATTACAGAATTTAGCAGAATTATAATATAAAAAATTCTAAGTATGCCATATTCTGTAAGCAAAATTTAATCCTTACAATCAGCTGACATTAGAACATGTGATGCAGAAGAATTAGCAAGTTAGTAATGGTTCTGCTCTTTTCCATTATAATCATGTTTTTCAAATGAGATCTCTTCAGTTTTCCTATTCCTATTACCTATAGCAGTGGAGGGGAACTTGTGGCACACATACATCTGTGGGCTGTTTGTTATCATTGAAAGCTTTAAAAGCTTTTTCACCTATAGAAAAGAGAAATTGTTTGAGTTTGACAAATACACATGATAATTATTAAAATTTTTGGTTTTTACATTGTTTTCATGAAAGTACTACTGGCAGGAAAGCTCAGCAATTTTTACATGGTTATTTTATACAATGGAACCACGAGTAGTTCTTTAGATAATTAGTTAATTCTTTGTTTACTATCTGTAGCCCTTGCGTCATATGAATACTAGGCTTCTTGGTATTATATATTAGTGAATTATTTATTATTTGATATAGAGTCTTGCTGTCCCTAAATTCACTTTGTAGCCCTGGCTGGTCTCAAACTTGTAAAGATCCTTCTACCTCAGCCTCCCAAGTGCTGGGATTACAGGTGTGCACCAGCATTCCTGGACAACTAAATGTTTAAAGGGGAAAATAACTTACAGTCTTTGGTAAAAGAGTAGGCAACCATTAGGTAAAATTTACCTGTACTGACTGAACAGACATTATTTAATGTATTTAGGTTTTACTGAAGCCATTGTTTCTATACAAATGCAATAAAATAATCCACAGTATCACAATGAACATGACTTACTCAGGTAAAATATTGGCTAGGGGACATTTGAGAGCTTCAAGCAACTTGAATTTTTCTCCAGAAAGTAAAACACAATTCTACTTTAGAAAACTCATGAAGACTCATTTAAAATTGATAAGCAGTCTGTTGTAAGTCAGATTACTATCTATAAATCAAAATTGAGCAGAGAAAGGAAGCTAAGGTAGGGGAAAGAGGAAGAAATGAGAGTTCGTCTTACTCCTGGAGGGCTGCTAGAGTGACAATAAAATGGTAAGTATACTGTGATTTTGAGCCTGCAGTAGGTGCTAGGTGCTACACACACCTCCTTGACCCCTCCCTCCAAGGTGGGTCATTTTATCTTAAATAGAATCAAATTTACAAAACAAGCCTGAAACTCACACATCATGGAGTTAGGCCATTGTTCTTACTGACAGAAGAACAAACTGATAGAAGGTATAAATCTCACAAAAGAAGCATCACAGAAAAGTTTCATGCTACAAAAGAGAAAGTGACTACAGATTTTGTCAGGTTCTTCCTCCCCTCCCCCTTCCAGGTTCTTGACTGGTAAAATACTGGCATACATTTTAAATCAAGACTAAGGAGAGCTGGGCAGATAGCTCAGAGGATTACAGGGCCTGCTTAGGGTTCCATCACCGACATGCTATGATTTGTTAGTATTGTGTGAAATCCAATTATATAAACTTGCGCTTTACTGGAAGTTAAGCAGGCCAATTAAAACATTGTGTCGTATGCATACTATGTTAAACTGGAATTGTGCAGAAGTTAGAGAAGATGATAAATTTTGTACAGGAGGAGGAGCAAGTGCAATGGTTTGATGAGAATGTCCACTTAGGAAACTATAGGAACACAGAGAATAGAGCAGAGTAGGTGAGGAGAATGGTGAAACATACGTTTTAAAGAAGTTGGCAGAAGCACTAATGAAGGGCCAGCAAGATAGCTCAGTGGACTAAGCTCTTGCCCTGGCAAGCTCAGGGACCAGGGTGTGATTCCCGTTTCTGACTCACGCGCTGACTGAGTGGGCGTAGTGCTGCAGACCTGCACACACAGCTGGAAACAGGACGAGCATTAGGATTCTGAGCTGCCTAGTGAGACTGTGTCAAATGCATAGAAGAAGCACTAATGCTTTCTGCCAGGGCAGAGTAAAACCACTAAAACCTCTCTACTCCCAATGACAGTTAACATGTCTATCAAGTATGAAATAGTTAGGCAATCTGCAAAAGGAAAGAAAAACAGATTATAAAGAGTGAAAACAGAAATCCGCATAGTGATATTTTCCATGAGCCTGGCTTCAGCTGTACAGCAGCATTGTCACAAACTGCTAACCCTGAAATGGATCCAGCTTCCTGGTCAGGGGAGCCAGAAAAGGGTCTCGTACAAGGAGCATGGAACATTGGAGATGAGGGTACAGAGACGTCCTAGAAAGAAGCTGGGAGGGGGATCCTCTAACTCTTGTGTTAAAACTTCCGCAAGTTCTAGGCTCACTTCTGAGCTGGTGTGCACAGACAGGCCTAAAGCTTCAGAAATGAAATGGGGATGGGGATTTCAGCACTCTTAGGTGAGCCAGAACTTGCAACCTGGGCTTACTAGTTGAATGTCTAAGTCAACCATTTTTTGAAGAAATTCTAACAGGAGCCAGGGTGTAAATAGTACAATATGCAATATTACTTACCTAGAAAGAAAAGAAAATGTGACAATCCCTCAAGATAAAGGACTATCAAAAGAGATGCTGTTGTAGTTAGGCTATACAAAGTGATAGATTTAATATAATATTAATTCATTTAATATAAATCTACGGTATAGATTTAATATAGGACACATAGTTCATAGGATTATTTTATAATTTTCACAAAGAGTCAAATGCAAGGGTTCAAAAAATCTGTCCACACACTAGAGACCTAAAGAATCTAGCTAAGGGCCTGGATCCCACAGCAGTGTCCTGTAAAAGTCCAGCTGAAGACCTAGAGCATGGCAATGTCTCATGCAAGTCTGTATCAAGGATCTGCACTGGAAAGGCTCAAAGGTCAGTAGTGGAAGGTAGAAAGTCTGCACCAGCAGGGTGAAGGATCTGTGCCAGCAGGCTGAGGGATCAACACTAGGATCAGGAAGCAATGTTCAAGGACCAGTGCTTCCCTGAAGAGAACATCAGCCATCCTTAGTGAAAGCAAGGTCCTGAGCTTTTCTGATGATAACAGCCGAGTTCATACCAGGAAAGCCAGCAAAACAAGCTTCTCCAGGAGAATCAACAGTCCTCTACAGTTTTCCATTTATGCACCAATCCTCAGGTGGGCCTTCGGTTAACCATTAGTTGATCCACCACAGATGGCAAATGTAGGATAGCGGAGATGCTGGAATTGTCAGGTGTAAAAATAGTTATTATATTCAGTGTGATAGACACTTGAATGGCAAGATAGATGTTCTCAACAGAGAAAATTGTAAAATAAACCACATAAAAATTTGTAACTAAAAGTTACAAATGTGGGGTGGGGGCAAGGGGATAGCTCAGTGGCATAAGCACCTACCTGCCTGGCAAACTCAAGGTGCTGAGTTTGATCCTTGGTAGAGCAAAAACAAACAAAAAGAAATACAAGCCCAGGGAGGCTTGTGGGTTAGGTCAATTGTTTGGGCTAATTTAGTCTGGTGCAGGGGACTGTGGTTCAATCCCCAGCTCCACATGCCATGCCTAAATCAGTGCAGGGAGTGGGGAGGGAATCCACAAATATAAGCCCAGACATGGTGGCACATGCCTATAATCCCAGCATTCAAAAGGCTAAGGCAATAGGATTGCTGTGAGTTTGAGGCCAACACAGGTTACAAAGTGAGTTCAAGGCCAGCCTGAACTGCATAGTGGAACCCTATCTCAAACCAAAAAAAAAAAAAAAACAAAAAAAGTATGAAATACAAAGAACCAGGACTAGAAATGACAAAGAGTCATTTGATTTGGAGATGATTTGCCGAATATCCAGTTTTAACGATGGTGTTAAGAGTCATAAAGGTGGAAAAACCTTCTAAATCCATAATGTATGTGAGTGTAATTAGCTACAGGGAGCCTTAATGAGATACTAAACCAAGCACTTTTAGGTGGCTCCCACAGACACAAGAAATTCCTGCTGTTTGTCAATTACATTGAGTAAAGAATTAATATTATCCAAGTCCAAACATGATGTATAAGATAATTTTCTGTTACAGTGTTATATAGGCTGAAAATGTTAAAATGTGTTTCAAATGCTCTGTGGTTTACACTGTCCAAGGTAATACATACATTGACAATAGAAAGTTTTTTCTTTTTTGACAGAACTAGGAATTGAACACGGGCCCTTGCGCTTGTCAGGCAAGCGCTTATTCCATTGAGCCGTCTCCCCAGCCACACTGGGAAATTTTTTGATTGGGTCTATTAAGTTGTATACCTGCAGTAAAAGCAATTTGGAATCAGCAGACTCATCATAGAGTATTGTCAGGGTCATCCTCAGAGTTGTTCATGGGCAATAAGACCTTCCCCCCCCAACTGTAACTTTTTTTTCTCTTTTTTGGCAGAACCGGGGATCGAACTCAGGCCTTTGTGCTTGCCAGGGAAACTTATTCCACTGAGCTATCTCCCCAGCCC
>PVKA01043973.1:0-16460 GCA_004027165.1 Ctenomys sociabilis
GTGATGGAAGGGCCTGACCAAGAATAAACCTGCTTATCCCAAGACAGAAGAGAGAGGAAGAGAGGATGGAGAGATGGGGAGAGAGAGAGAGAGAGAGAGACAGAGACAGAGAGAGAGAGAGACAGAGACAGAGAGATTCTATCTATCTATCTATTTATCTATCTATCTATCTATCTATCTATCTATCTATCTATCTATCTATCTATCTATCTATCTATCTATCTATCCATCCATCCATCCATCCATCCATCCATCCATCCATCCATCCATCCATCCATCCATCCATCCACCCACCCACCCACCCACCTACCTACCTAACCATCTGCTATGGGCACTGAGTAGGCTTCCTAAGTAGAATGCCAGCCTTTTAGTGAATTTTTCCAGGCAGTTTGTGAAAAAGAGAAACATTCACTGGCTGAGCTGGGCCTGAATGACAACTGAGTTGGAAGTTACAGGCTAACCCTGTAAGCCAAACTGGATCCTCAGAATTTGGAGGTACAGATAAGAAGACTATTGGTAAGATAATGCTCAAGACTTATCTTTATCACACTGGATAATGTCTCTGGCTGGCATGCTGAAGCTGCTATATCCTTTTTCTTGCCCAAGAAGTGTTAAAATCACTGAGTTGGCTAGAATTTAATGATATAAACCTCAAGGATTAGAGCTGGAAAATCTGAAGAAGGTAGGGATGGATAGCCATGATCTGTTCTGGCTCCTTCTAATGTGAACTATATACTTAAATTTCAATCCATCAGTTCTTAAAAGTGTCCCTAAAACCTGGCTGCAAAATCTGTGGTAAGAATGGAAAACTCTCCATTGGAAAAAAAGTAGCAAGTATTCGAGGGTTGTGCTACAATTTAGACAGAATTTTCTACTTATTTAACATTGCTGTGTAGGATCGATTTCTCAGTTCAGCTGGTACCATTGCAAAGAAAAAGAAGCAAGTAGGAATTTTACTGTTTGGTGAATTTCACTCATACAATATCTTCGACTTATTCTTGGGCTTCTTTCCTTTGTTTTGTGCAAATAACTTGTTATTCTGCTGTAACTTTGCTGAAAGGACAAACGTGGCATAGGCATCCTGGCTTCATCAGTTAATAATCTGAAAACCCATATCTTATCTTGCCACAATATTGAATTTCCCCATCTGAAACATATACAATAATTAAGTTATAAATTGTTGTGAGGGCCAAATAATAATGATAATAATGGTGGTAATGATCATGATAATAAAGATTTTAGTCACTTTGCTCCTGAGTATTAATGACAAAGTCTCTGAAGTTCTACTTTTGAGTAACCAGTGCAAATAAACATTTGGCTGTGGGATCCTCATAAAATAACACCATTTTACACTTTGGAGAACTGAAGGTTTAATGCTCAATTATTATATAATTGTTCTAATCTTGCCAGCTCCCTGCATCTTAATTTCTCCAGGAGTGAAATATAATTACAGAGCTTAACAGGCTTTTAGAATGTTTAAACTAGTCCTTGTAGTTATCTCTTAATTTCATAGTTTAGTAATTTATCTTGTCTAGCCAATTATTTTGAAAATAATTTTTTGTTACAGAAAGGGAGACAACATAATTAAATGTAATGTGGAAAATGCAGAAAAGTAAAAATAATAAAATAAAAACATTCTGTCTGCTATTCATATTTTATCATATATTTTGCTATTTTTGTGCATATATACATATAAATATTCTTCTAAGCATTAGTTACTTCTAAACGTTAATTTTTAAAATCCTACTTCTAAGCCGGGCATGGTGGCGCATGCCTGTAATCCCAGCACTCGGGAGGCTGAGGCAGGAGGATTGTTGTGAGTTCGAGACCAGCCTGAGCTACAAAGTGAGCTTAAGGCCAGCCTGAACTGCATAGTGAGACCCTGTCTCAAAAAGACAAAAAAAAAAAAAAATAAAATAAAAAAATAAAATAAAATCCTACTTCCAGGTTCCATAACAATTTTTCTACAATATGACACAGTGGCTGAAAATGTTGTATCTTAAGAATATATCATCATTTAATTAATTGTTCCTGTATTTCACAGCAATTTCTCCTGCTTATGAATGAAATCCAGATGTCATCTGGGATAATTCATGCACGATCTTGTTCATTTTCCCTTCCCCATTTTTATACTCTGTCTTTCTTTTAGTGGCAGACAAATCTCTATGGCAACATGGCCCATGGCCAATTGTGGCCTCTGCTTTACTTACACCAAGTCTGATTTCTCGATAGTTTTACTTCTCCCTTCCCTTTTCATTCCTGCCTCTCCTCATGCCTTTAACTTTGGCAGTGAGCTTTCTGGGATGCAAACTCAGGCATGAGAGACCCCATTGACACCACTCCACTGTGTGTGGGTCACAGAGCCAGCCGAACCTATACTGCATGTCCTTTATTTTTCTTCCAGGGATTTAAAAAATCTCTTGGTTGCTGGATTGTGGTTTTTCTTGTGTGTGTGCAGCAGCATGGAGATGTGAAGGCATTGCAGGAGACCTGAAGCTATCTCCAAACTGTAAGATATGACTTCTGCAAAAACAAATGTTTGGTCAAATGCTATGAGGACTCTTCAAAGCTGTGGAAATAGATTGTCAAGTTTTTTTTCCAGAAAAGTAGGAATTTAGACACCCACCACTGTTCATGAGACTGCTAGTTTCACAGCCAGTTTCTCTTAAAACAAGATGAAATTTCTTGTGTTTCCATACTGTGTCCCATGAATTTACCCCAACTCTATATTTTCCTCTGCGCACTCACTGCATTGATGCATCTTCCCACTATACAACTGACACATAGTTTCAGAATTACTTATACATCTGGCTTCTTTCACCTGACTCTCTCAAGATTAGAGTCAAACCTTCCTCTTCTTTGAGACTTAGCAGAGAAAACAATGACTGGCCTAAATCAGGCATTCTGTGCACATTGCTTCCAGGCATGGGAACCAGTTACATTGCCTATTTCTGAACTCTGAGGCTCTTTAGTATCATGGCTAGTCTTTATCCAATGAGTCTAAGTTTCCTGCTCTTTCTCCCATGATGCTCAGGTTTCTCTTGCTTGAATTTCCACCATTTTTTCTGACATCTGCTTGCCAAGACAGAGCTGTCTTTATTTCACAGCAATTTGGAGATAGCTTCAGGTTCTCAGAAGCTTTTCCATTTTCCAGATAATAGTTTACATCTCATCTTTAGGGACACATGTTTTAGTTTCCCCTGCTGTTCCCCAACCTAATCCCTTCCCTGAAAGAGTTACTACTCCCTTTCATGTCCATAAGCTAGTGTTCATATACCTTGTAGAGTATTTCTATCTTATATTGAATTTATCAGTTTAGGTACCCATCATTTCATTTGTCCGTTTTCCAAGTTATAGGTCACAACTTCTCCATGTCTTAAGATAGTTTTAGCTATGATATTCATTCTCAAAATTGAAAGAACAGAATAGTATAAGACAGATTTAGAAAGTTTTTTTTTCTAGATTTAGAAATATTGAAGCACTTTGTAGTTGGTGAGTAATGTTTTCTAAAATTTTGAATATGATATTTGTTGGGGGAGGTAATGTTGTGATGTCAAATGTATTGCTTACTTTGATTTTAGTTGAATTGTTTTGAAAAGCCACTGCTCTTTGATCTCTGAGAGGAGGGACTCTGCCTTATTATCTTTATAAGGATCATGAATTGAGCCTGGTGTAGGCATACTGTAAGCAATTCCAAAATTCTTTAATATGCAAGGAATGAATGCATCTTTCCCAAGTCTCTGGTACCTCATGTCTAAAATGAAGAAAATAGTACTTTCATTAGGGGGCCCCAAATATTTGAACAGTAGCACCCAGTACATGTTGGCTACTAGTATATGGCAGTGGCAGAGTTATTGTACTGCCCACTCAGTATTAGGTATCTCATTGTCTCTACAAATAAAACTTTGTTTTCATTTGGAGCCGGGTTGTAACCTACTAAAGGTACACTCTGAGTCTTTTTCAACAACAGGCTGACTACTGGGGGAGTTACAGGAATAATCATTAAAAGAAGACCATTCTTCAAGCCCAGCTATTTGCCTTTTCCCTCCTCTTTTCTTTATTCTACCTGGAGTTTAACTATGTTAGCTGTGGCAAAAGCTGCTACCATCAGAACAGGTAAGCAGCCGTGAATATGAAGGTGATGTACTAACAATGACAGATCAGAAACACAGACGCAATTTCAACTGTCTTTTCTTCATACTAGTACTGAACGACTCCCTCCCAAAATTCCTCCATGTAAGAAAAATTATGCACTAGCTGGCTTAAACCACCATTCTTTCATTAAGTATACAGTTAGAATTAACTTTAACATAAATTGCAATAAATATTGGTGTTTGCCCAGATTTTAAAACAACTCTCAAAGGAGATATTTAGCACTTAAAATAATGCCTTTATGTTCAAGCTCTTGGGATAAATCTTTCTCTCCTTTCATTCCAGATTCCAGATTCCAAAGAGATGGAGTTACTACTTCTTTCTTTTACAAGGAAGAACATTTCTTCTCAGGGAATAATGAGAAAGAACATCAAACAAATAGATCAAAGCCAGATATGTCTAGCCCAAAATACTCTCTCTTTCCAATAAGCATTGAATATATTTTAAGGCATGCATCATATTCATCTCCTAGTCAATAGAGATAACTAAAACATGGAGAATAAAATTAATTTTCTATTATTACCAGCACAGAAATGATTGAGTAAAATTAGAAGTTCATATGAATCTTAAAAAAGATGACAGGAAGGTTGAAGGGAAATTATTATTAGTAAGCGAACGGATCATGGGGAAGCATGGGGGTGTGATCAGTAGTGGCGGAGATGGATATGATCAAAATACACTGTACACACTGACACCTCCAAAAGATGTGAAACTAAGGGGGGGTGAGATAACAGGGCCAATGATGGGGAAAAATACAGGTATTTTATGTGCATATAAATATCTGCCAAAATGAAACTCATTGTCCTGTGTAAACAATCTGCACTAATGAAATATATGGAAGAGGAAAAAATACAGCTAGGAATGTCTGGGCAGGCAGGGAAGAATCACTTCCAAAAATGAGTAAGAATAAAATTTTCACATATAATATTACATGTAATCTATAGCATGCCTATGGATTGTAAACACCTTTGGGACTTCAAATTAAATTCTCAGAGAAGTGTGAATTCTAATCATTGAGGTTATTCATACACAAAGTATGACAAGCGCAGGGTGCCATCCCACTACCTCCCGAGGAACATAGGTTCCGCTTGATCTTTTATTCCCTTGCTAAACCATGTGCCCTTGGTGGTGGGTGGGACAATCCCGAGGGTGATTTTCCGCTGAGTCATTTGCCTATGATTCACTTTCCACCGCTTCCAGCACTATCTTCATTTCTGTAGGGCTTTCTTCTTCCTTGCAACAGAGGTAGCTTGACCTCAGCTTTGAAAACAGTTTCTAAAAAGCTTCAGTTTTACAAGCAAATGAAAACAGATATTGCCACTGTTAGAAGCAGCAATGTTCCTCCTCATTGCTCATGGTGCTGCGTTTTAGGGTATTTTCTCAACCTCATGCATCTTCCTTGCTTTTAAAAGAGAGTTCTCTTTGATGGGTAGAAAGCCAGGAAGCCATACAAGGGTGCTTTTGAAAATCCAATATGCTGTAGCAAGATCTGGTTTTTGCTAAGCATGACATGGAAGATGGAATCTGACTGCCCTGTTACCATGTCTCCTAGAGATCAAATTACTTTAAAAAAATATTTATTTATTTGGTACAGGGTATCACTGTGCATCTTGAACTCATAGTGATCCTCCTCTCTCAGTTTCCCCAGCACTGAGATTACAGATGTGCGCCAGCCCACCTCATTTTGGTGACCAGCAGGGCAGCTCGGCATGTGGTACCAGGGATCAAAACCAGGTCCTTGCACTTGCCAGGCTGGTACTTAGATTGCTGAGGTATCTTCCTAGTCCTGCAAATTGTATTTTAAATCCAACTTTAAAGCTCCTATCAATGATTTTATTATTGAAGTAATGTTTAATTATTGTACAAAAGTATGGGTGTCGTTTTCCTGAAGGACATTCATACATATTGGAGGTATCCTCAGCAGGGTATTATTAGACTTCACATACTTACAAACATTTAAGAATACACAAGTGTTTCATTATGTAGTCTGTTATACAACAATGCTGTCATGTTCTAGCTTTCTTATCTCAGTGTCATAGGCATCTTTCCAAATCAAAGTAACTTGCCTTTTTCATTTGAATATCTGCATGGTATTATGTGGGTATACTACAAATATACCCTATTAGTACATCCTAGTATAAGCTACTGTAGGTATACTATAGATTATGTAGTAATAATAGTATACCCTATTATGTGGGTACACTACAAATTATGAAGTCATTTCTCTTTGATGGAAACTTAAGATTATTTTCAATTCCATTTAAGTCAATAGATATTTGCCAAGTACTTGACAAAATCAAGTTCTTTTTGACAAATAACCAAAAAAGAAAAAAAAAAAAAAGAAAAAAAGACAAGACAAATAACTCAGACATAAAAAATAACATCAGGTCAAAAGATAAAGGACTCTAAACTATCCAAAGTACATATGAGAGGTTATAAAAACCTCAGAATTCAAGAAACATAAATTAAAACATTCTTGATAGGATATATCACTCTTACTCATTCAATAAAATATTAAATTATAGAACAAACAATACTGCTGGGGTATAGAGCAAACCACATTCATCTATTGCTGAGGAATATTGATTACATGCAGCCCTGTATGGAACACAATTCAGAAGATTCTTTCAAAATTTTAAAAGCCAACTTGGTTGCCTTAGATATCCAATTCCACTCCTAGCTTCTGTTGCTCAGGTATGCAGAAATATGTATGCATGGAGTCACTGATGCTTATTGTAATTTTTTTGTACCTTAGGGCAGGGTTTATTAGATCCGACTCATAATGAGCTGCCTGCTTACAGCCTCCCAAGAGCTGGCATAACAGGACACCCAGTCTCAATTGCCATCTCACTGCATCCTGGGGGTGGGGCCAGCATGGTAAGCCCAGGGATCAAACCCCCGGCCCATGCGCCTGCTTACAGGTGCTTTAATATACAGAGCTATTTGGCCAGCCCTGTAATTTTGATTGGCATTTTTATATACCAACTCTGAATTGTCCTCAGCCCATCTTTACAAAGAGAATAATAATACACTGCCAAATATTATAAAGGTTAAAGAAAACGCACCTTAAGTTCCTACCATAGTGCGTGACTATAGTCAGTATTCAATAAATGACAACAGTTATAATTATCAGGAAACATGATTCTTTCCCAGCTCATCTGGGGACACAGAAGCAGTAATTCAGACTGGCAGAAGGCAGATTCACAGCACATGAGCCCCTCCCAGCTCTGCATCATATACATCTCAGATAGTACAGCTTTTTAAAACTACCAGTGGAGACGCTGCTGGATTCTGGCATTACTCACATAGTTTAGAGTATAGAAGTTTAAACAGAGGCTTCTTGTCTTAAAGATATCAAATAGTTTCATGTGTTACAAGACAGACTGCACTCTGATGGCTAGCTCTGCTCAAGAACAAAAGCAGAGAAGACCAAATAGGTATTGAATATCTATAGCATTGGAGAAACTCAGCAACTTATGAACACCATGTGAAACTTTATCATCAGCCTTGTGGGTAAGCAGTCTACTCCCCTTTTCTAGGTGAGAAAGCCAAACCTCTGAAAAGCTATATAATCTGTAGATATTACACTGCAAACATAAGGTGAAGAGCTGTGGCTTGAATCCAGGATTCTTTTACTTCAAAATAAATGTAAGAACTTTCCTTATGATTGACTAGATCTTTAATAAGGCATTAAAAGAAAACTGACAGGCCCCATACGGGAAGCATCAGTCAGTGAAAGTGCAGTGTTGTGACTCTGCCCCTGCCACTTCCCAGTTGGCCCATCAGTTGATTTTTTTCCCCCTTCCTATAAAATCAATAACACTTTCCTAATTACCACCAAGGCCTTGAGAAGAAGAGAAATAAATTGAGGTTTAGAAAAATTGCTTAAGATTTGGCTGTAAATCCTAAGAATTCAAATATTTCTCTCAAAAAAGGATGCTAAAGAAGGCACAGTGTTTTGGATGAGTCAAATCTATTTGAGCAAAAAAAAGGTGCAGAGGAGAATGTGGTAGTGAAGGAAAAGGAGCTCCTTAGCTGTTCTGAACAGAGGGTAGCATTTATCAGGTGTGCAAGGAGGTATTATTTCTCTAAGCATATTCCTTTGAGATCACTTCCCGTGCAACAGGATCCTCGCTACTTTTTTTTAAATAGATCTTTGTCTATTTCAGTCAGTGAAATTGTATTGTTCCTTCAATCCAATAAATATGATTGCCTTTCAACTAGGAGTACAGAGATCACAAACAACCTCCTATGTTAAGAAACTTGTGACTAAAGGGTGAGAATAAAATTTAAAACTTAACAAGCAGGAAAAATTAATGTGTGCAATTTATGGTGGTAAAATTGCTACCGAATCAAAGAGGATAAAATTTAACTCTGATTTTGGTGATGAGCTGAAAGATTTTGGTGGAAGAGGTAGGTACAAAGGAATTATTGGACCAAGTTGCCATTAGATGCAGCTAAATTCTTTTTCTCACCGCAGGCCAACAGCTAAGTAGAGATGGACGTCATTGTAGAAAGCATGAGGGTGGAATGAGGTTAATCATACATATTTTATTACCCTTCACATGACACATTTGCACCCTTTTCCTTTCTCTTTCCAGAATTTAGACAGGGAGGGCTAATAGGGAAAACATTAGGATTAATGAGAATAAAAATTTATCAATAAATGGGAATTAGGATTAGTGGAAATGGAAAGCTGGAAAGAATGGCTTGGATAATTTCCTTTTCGATTTGCTGGTGGAGGGAAATTGTTCCTTTGTAGCAATCTCACTGTTTCCTTAGAGTGTTTCATGTTTTTTAAATTGCTTTTGGAGGCTTAGCAAGAATTTACCAGCTATCTCCTGACAGGTTAGGCAAAAAGCAGTGTGGGAGGGCAGGTACAAGATGGGATCTAGTCTGACCATCTCAGTTGACAGAAAGAAACCTGAAGTTAGGAAGAATAAATGAATCAATGGAGAGTGCTGCCTCTAGACTATAGAAGGAAGGAAAAGAGGACTTGTTGCTTCAAGCAGCAATGTTCCCGGATGTGTCTGCCAGGAAGGCACACTCCACAGGGCAGACAGGAAACGTAAGGCTAGGTAGAACCTCTGCTCTTTCATCCTTTATCTAGACCACGCCCTGGACTGCTACCCAAATGACCCAAAGCCTCCTTCTCGGGCCTGTGTGGATCTTCACAAAGAGCTGGTCCTTCTGAGACTGGACAGAGTAGGAGATAGGCATCAGCCTCAGCCTACGGGATGGCCCCTGGGTGACAGTTTACAGTAAGTAGGAATGTGTGTGCACATGGGCTCTGCTTGTTCCTTGGGGCCCCTTGAGATGCCTGGAGAAGAGGAAGGGGCAAGCATTTGCAGGGGAGGATTTTGCAGTGTCTTTGAAGGAAGAGGAGAACTCTCAAGTTGACTTTGAATTGTCAAGATATGACTATAAAACATTTAAAGATTAAATGTTTAAACACAAGTTTGTTATCTTGACTTCAGTTTTTAGGCTCAAAATGCTTTAAAATTTTCAAAAATTATTGACAAACCTAAAGAGCTTCTGTGTGAAAGACACAATATAAGATCTACCTTCAGGGGAGATGGATCAGTGGAATAAGCACTTCTCTGGCAAGCGCAAGGGCCTGAGTTCAATCCCTGGTTCCGCAAAATCTACCCTCACATTTTAAAGTATGTACTACAGTACAATTAATACAATTAATTATTAATCACTCTGTTGTATTATATCTATTGATATTTTTATTTTTTCTTTTTCTATAATTTCTTTTTTGTTTCAATTTTATTTTAACAAGTAAAAAAACAGGAGAAACAAAAACATATACCAAAATAACAAAGACAGACACAGAATAAAAAGCAACATGGTACAGATTTTCAAAAGAAGAATAGCAAATTAACAATGGCTGTTGTACCACATATTTTTATCGTCAAATCTGTTGCTCAGGTAAACAGATACAGGTATGCAAATTTGAACAAATACTTTATTATTAAAGCTTTCAATAATTCTTAATTTTTTCTTGTCCTTTTTACTTTTTATTTTTAAAATTTATTTTAAAGAGTATAACTGTAATTGATAAGACATTAGAAACAGTACACATTTAGAAGAAGAAGATGAGGGCCATTTAGTAGTAGGTTTTGTATTGCACATTGCTGTCTTCACTGCAGTTGCTCAGTTTACAGACATTAGCATATAGAGTTAGTCAAAGTGAAAATTTTAAGCCCTAACTTCTGTTTGAAAAAACTGATGGGATTAGTAGTACAATTGTCTCAGCTATCCTATATATGTACTTAGATGATATTCCCCCCTCTACTGATATTTTTCACATTAGAAATTAAAACCAAAAAGTTTTAAACATCTATTTATTATTTTATTAATTTATTTAAAATAACAAGTATTAATTCATTTATGGTTATACAGTTTATACAATTTAAGAAAGGTGCTACTGTTTTCTAAATAAAATACTTTGGGAGAATACTGGTAATACATTTACTTTATTACAAATCTGCCATCTAATTTAAAAATAAAATAATTAAATTCTTTTATCTGCTGAAGCATTCAATCTTCTATAATAAAGGGCCTTGATTAACATAGAGGGCATCTTCCTTCATGCAGATGTATAGTTGAAAAAGGGAAAATATTTTAATACTCTTTTCATGTGAGGTAATTTGTTAAACATTTGTTTTGCAATGTAAATTTTGAAGCCATGGCAAAAGCATTGTAATATTTATTAATCATGCATCAATCTTTTGAAAAACATTGATCCACTGATTTATCAGGATATTCCAAGTGCTATCTCCTTGCAATCTTTTTAAAAGTGACATTATAGAGGTATGATTGGCATAGAAATGCTGTATATATTTAATGTATGTGTGGGATGGGAAGATAGCTGAGTGGTCTAAATGCCTGCCTGGCAAGCACAAGGACCCAAGTTTGATTACCCATGGCCACAGAAACTGGAAGTTGTGATACTTGCCCGTAATCTTGGTGCTGAAGAGGCTGAGATAGGAGGATCAATATGAGTTTGAGCTGCATAGAGAGGCCCTGTACCAAATAAATAAATGCATAAATACTATTAATGTATTCATTTAATGATGAGCTTGGGAATGTACACCAACGTAGCCATCACTATGACTCATGACATCCATCTATCCATCACCTCTGAAAGTTTCCTGTTACCCTCTTAATTCTTCTTATTTTTGTGGATGGAATAAAACACAATACAAAATCTACCACTTGTATATTTTAGAGTGTGTAATACGGTATAGTTAATTATAGGCACTATGTCATATACTAGATTACTATAACCTTTCCAATTTTGTAACAAACTTTACGGCCTTTAAAGAAAATTTCCTGTTTCTTCTTTCCACCTCAGCTTCTAGCAAACCATATCTCATTTCCTGACTCTGTGAGTTTAACTGTTTTAGATTCACCTTATAAGTAGCATCATACAGCATTTGTCCTTCTGTGTCAGGCTTATTTTACTTAGGCAAGTTCATTCATGTCATCAAAAGTAGCCTATTTTTCACCTTTAAAGGATTGGACAATATTCCATTGTCTTACATACCATGTATTGTTTATCCATTCACTCAGTAATGAATAACTGCCTTGCTTTTATGTTTTGGCTATTGTTCAATGTACACAGAAATGCAAGTGGTGGTTTCAGTTCCTTTGGATATAAACCCAGAAGTGGGACTTACTGGATTATATAGTAGCTTTACTTGTATTTTTTAGAAATACTCACAGTGCTTATATGATGTTTTACCAACTTGCATTCTCACCACGAGTACACAGGGTTTCTTCTTCACATCCTTGCAAATATTTGCTTTGTTGATTGTTGATGATAGCCACCCTAGCAGGTTTTAATTTTATGGTTTTATTTTTTATTTCATAATGATTGGTGAAGCTTAGTATCCATTCATATATGCACAGAGCTCATGGAGCTCTCCATAACCATGGAGAAATGTTTATGAATGACCTCCAGGGAAAACTGTCTGTTCAGTTCTGGTCTTCTGGTCTTCATTGCAGAAGTGAGTTCTTTATGATTTTTCTGCTGAATTGAACATGTTCTTTCTATTTTGGCTATTAACTATTTATAGTTTTGCAAAAATTTATCCATTCTGTAAATTGTCTTTTCATATTATTGCTTCCTTTGTTATGTAGAAGATTTTCAATTTTATGCAATCCCAACTGACTGCTTTTGCTTTTGTTGTCTATACTTTTGATGTGATAGCCTGCAAATCAATTCCAATGTCAAAAGCTTTTTCCTGGGTTTTCTTTTAGGAATTTTATAGTTTTGAAATCTTATATTCAAGTCCTTGGTCTATTTTGAGCTTACTTCTGTGCATAGTACAAGATAAACATTTAATTTTATTCTTTTATAAATGGAAATACTTTTCCAGCTTCACTCATTCTAGAGACTATCCTATTTTTGTTGTATTTTTTTAACTTTTGTTGAAGATCAGTTGACTATACATACATAAGTTTATTTTTGAGCTCCCTTTTCTGTTTAATTTGTCTATATGTGTTTTTAAAATTTTTAAATCTTTTGTTTATTTAGTAATTTGGTACAGGGTCTTGCTCATGGCTCAGACTCATAGTGACGCTCCTGTCTCAGCCTCCCCAGTGTTAAGATTATAGGCATGTACTACCACACCTGGTTTTGGTGGCTGGCAAGGCAACACAGCATGTAGTACCAGGGATCAAACCTGGGTCCTTGCACTTGCCAGTCTATATGTTTGTTTTTATGATAATATCTTGGTTTTTTGCAGTGCATTTGGGTCAGGAAATAGTATTCTTCTAGCTTAGTTGTACTTGCTCAAAATTAATTTGTGGCATCTTGTGGTTCTCTATGAATATGAGGATTTATTCCATTTCTATGAGAACTAGCATTGTGATTTTAACAGAAATTGCAATGAGTTTTTATATTAGCATGATTAGCTCAACAATATTGATTCTTCTAATCCATAAATTCAGGATAAATTGGCATTCATTTATTTGTGCCTGCTTTAATATTTTTCATAATTTTTGTGCTTTGTTTCTATGTTCCAGTGTACAATTCTTTCTGTTTGGTTAAATTTATTACTAAGTATTTTATTCTTTTCATGCTATGATAAACGGAATTGCTTTCTTAGTGTTTTTGGGAGAAACTCTTTGTTAGAGTATACAATTTAAAAATCTATTAAGATCCCTATTGATCGCATCAGATAATTTGTTCAGTATTAGCAAACTCTAAACTGGTGGCAGCTGCAAGCTTTCTAAAATTCTGTTTTTACTTGAAAGCTCTGCTCTTTGGCAACAAGTACTGACAGTTATTTGTCTTGAAGTGATAATCTTATTGTAGTTCATTTATGAGAAAATGATTACCACATATTTAAGACTGAATTGCTACAGTTTGTTCATCAGTTATTTTTTTCTGGAAGAAATTATTGTGATAATGGAGAGAGCCAGGCCACCCCACAAGCCACACCGCTTAGGTTCCTTTCCTCATGAAAACATGGTGTCCAGATAGTGGCAGAAACGCTCCAGGCAAAATTTATTTTATCTTACAAAACAGTTAAAGCCATGAATGAAGTCATAGTGAAGGATTAATAAAATGATTAATTTTAATGTTTATTGATTATGCCAAGATATTTTAATTTCTCAGTTTTTAGAGAATGCAAAATGGGTGGTCCCAGACCCAGCGCAGCTTGCCCAGTGAGTGAGAACTCCAGGCCCACCGCACCAGAGAGACATTTCCCAGCCTTCTCGGGTTACAGCCCGTGGCCCCAGACCCAGCATAGATTGGCTGATGCAGTACAGCCTAACCGGTGAATAAGAACTTTCACTATCCTTTTGGGAGCCCAGCAGATCCACCAAAGCACAGGCCCGCCCATCTGCCTGAGACACAAAGGCTGACTCCAGCAACTTTCCGGATCCTCACCCCAAAGCCAGCAAAAATAGTGGGAATTTTCATTACTCACTCTGTATCCTGGTTCAGTTCATGCTTACCTGACGAGGGAACCAACAGAGGGGAACCACAGGAGCTGCAGCAAAAAGGAACTAAACACAACAGCTAGATCCATGCCAGGCATAAATGGATAACCTCAAACTTAATAAACTGGCATCCGAATCTCATTACACTCTAAGGTTATAGTAGCACCAAAGCTCTACACCAAAGGTCAGAGGTCAAAGGTCAGAGGGCAGTGCTATACAAAATGACAAAGACAAGGAGAAAAATGCAATCTCAGGCCTCAAGTCCACCAGTAAGTGCAGAGGACACTACCTCAGCTGAAATGAATGAATTAACAGATATGGAAGCAAAGGAACAACAGCAGAAATGTATAGAGGAACTCAGATGAAAATTAATTTCTGAAATAAAAAAAGAAATATCTGAATAAATAGCATCAGGAATAAAGAATCAAGTGCAAAAACATCAGGGGGGAAAACCAATGCTCATCCAGAATAAGTGCAGAGAGCACTATTCCAGCTGAAACATATGAATTAACAGCGTCTGAAGCAAAGAAACAACAGCAGGAAGGTCATGAGGAACTCAGAGCAGAAATAATTTCTGAAATCAAAAGAGAATCTTTGAAAAAAAAGGATTCCTTGAAGTCATAGCATCTGAAATACAGAAACAAGTCTGGAAATATAGAGAGGAAACCCAACTTGGAAGAAACTGCAGAAAAGAATTAATAACTACTTCTAAAGAAGACATTGATAAAAAGAATAGAGATCAGAAATATGATGGATTCTTTGAATAAGCAATACAGAGAAGAAACAGAATGCATGAAACAGAGTCAAAAGATATAGAAGAACTAAAAATATCAATCACGAGTCTATAAAACCATTTGAGTGAAAGCGAAGGCAGAGTTTCAGATCTTGAAGACACTGGTGAAGCTAGAGAAAAGGTGAGAAAGGATCTCTTGAAAACATTGAGAATGCAGGAAAAAATAATCCATCACCTGCAAGATGATTCCAAGATGAACAATGTGAGATTAATTGGTATCAATGAGAATAAAGGAGTCAACACAAATGACATAAAAAGAATCTGGGGAGAAGTAATCACAGAAAACTTCCCAAATATGAGGAAACAATCCAACATTCAGGTAACCGAAGCATACAGAACACTAAACAACTTCAACCCAAGTAAAAACACATCGAGACATATAATAGTCAAGATCCCAGAAATCCAACACAAAAATAATATACTGAAAGCTGCTAGAGAGAAGAAACAGATCACATTCAAAGGAAAACCCATCAGAATTACAGCCGACTTCTTTACACAAACCATGAAAGAAAGGAGAGCATGGAGCAGAGTCCTTCAAGTCCTGCAAGAAAACAAATTCCAGCCCAGACTATTATGCCCTGCAAAACTCTCTTTTAAGTTTGATGCAGAAGTGAAATATTTTCATAACAAAGAACAACTAAAGAATTTCATGATGACAAAGCCATCCCTACACAGGCTACTGAAAGATCTTCTAGAGAGAGACCACAATGATGAGAACTCCAAGAATGAGAATGGAAGGAACCCACTAAATAGGACAGACAAGTGAACACAGGGTACACAGGAGTAAACAACACTAGGTAAATATCATGACAATCATAAGTCAACACATTTCAGTGATAACCATCAATGTAAAAGGACTCAATTCACCAATTAGGAGAAATAGACTGGCACAGTGTATTAAGAAACAAAATCCAACAATATGCTATATTCAAGAAACACACTTAACTCAAAAGGACATTCATAGGCTCAAAGTCAAATGATAGAAAACAATGCTATGTGCACCAGCACCTCATAAAAAGCAGGGGTAGCAATTCTGTTCTCAGACAGTCTCAACTTCAAACAAAGAAGGATCAAATGACACTAAGAAGGTCACTATATATTGGTCAGGGCAAAAATTCAAGAGCAAGAGGTAACACTCATAAATATCTATGCACCAAACACAGGAGCACCCAACTATGTAAGACAAATCCCAATGGACATGAAAAACCAAACATCTAAGAACGCAATCTTAAAAGGAGACCTTAACACCCCGTTATCCCAAAAAGATAGATCAACCAGACAAAAAAATTAGCAAGGAAGTAGCAGAACTGAACCAAAGCTTGGAACAAATGGACCTGGAGGACATATACAGAGTGTTCCACCCAACCACAGCTGAATACACATTATTTTCAGCTGCACATGGGTCATTTTCCAAAATAGATCATATATTGTCCAGAGGTCATGCTTAAGTTTATGCAAGAAAGCAGAAATTATCCCATGAATATTATCTGACCATAGTGCAATGAAACTGGAATTAAATGACAAAAAAAAAAAAAAAAAAAAAAAAAAAAAA
>PVKA01043974.1:0-16461 GCA_004027165.1 Ctenomys sociabilis
TGTGTGTGTGTGTGTGTGTTTATATGTGCATGTGTGTGTAATTTTAACTTTTATTAGTCCACGTTTGGCATTCACTTTCTCTTCTTTGATTCTGAAAGTCACACCCTGCCTTTTTCTGTCATGTGCCTTCAAACAGCAGACATTTCTTTCCAGCAGGGCAAACAGCTCTTGCCCAAGCACAATGAGCTAGGAATGCAGATGGCACTCATGTGAATGAATAGAAAGCAAAATGCATCAGTGTAGAGCATGAGAGCACTGGCCACTTGGACTTGCAAGTCGAGATGTTACCGGTGGGGAGTGACTTGATGTGGGGATACTGGCTGGTCAGTGGGGTAGGAGGAGAGGTGGCTGGCAGGGAGGCCTGGCCTGGCCTGACCCTCCACTGTAGCAGAGGTTCTTATCTGCCTAGGAGTTGCAGCTTTAGGTGGGGTGTTTGAGGACTGTGTGTTGGGCAGAGGAGGTAACCAGAGCTGCATGTGAGACCACTATGAAGTAGGTCTGAGAAGGATTTAATAGTAACCAATTGTTTGATCCCTGGTACCCCCCCTATGGCATGCAGGTCTACCTCTGGGTGCTCTGAGCCTGGTGCAGAGACTGGGCATGGTGGTTCACGTCTGAACTCCCAGTGCTGGGGAGGCTGAAAACAGGAGGATCACTGAGTCGAAGCTGCATAGAGGGACCCTGTACCAAATATCGAAAAAAAAAATAAAAATGAAAAAACTGAACAAATTTGCTTTCCATGTGAGCCTGTCCAAGGCCTAGGCCGCATGTCTAAGGCCACAGCTGAGGATGCCTTGCCCCAGCCCCAGTTAAGTGGAAGGAGATGGCAGCTGCAGGCTTCACACTCCTATAGTAAATGTGAGCTGGAAGGTAATGGAGTTGTCCTGATTGACACCATTTATTCGTTGAGAAACTGTCTCCCAAGATCCTGCTAAGATATCACTCAGAATCCCATGTTTTCTTTGGCATCCCTCTCCTTTGTCTAAATACCAAATCAATGCAGGCTGCCCAGAGAATTCCTTACTCCCAAAGAATCTCAAATGCTGTTAGAACATTGTGAACCTGCTGGAGCACTCAGATCGTACCATTTGACTTTGATTTAAGCCTACACTGTCTACTTGTTTGGGACATTCTTGGCCTGATCAAAATGCAGTAACTGAGAGCTACTATGAATTCACTCTGTGTGGGATGCACCTTTGCCAGTCAGGAGATTTCATGCCAGGAAAGCTCAATCTAGAGAAAGAATTTGCAGGACCATAGCTCATGGACTAAAGAGCCTGCTTAGTTAGGCAAGTGCAAGGAGTATGGTTGCATCCCAGGCATCACATGCAGCCCCAGGGCAGGCCCAACAGGTCAGAATCCGGGATTGTGGTGCATACCTATAGTTCCAGTGCAGGGCTGGGTGAAGAAAATTGTGTCCGCTGCATAAGTAGGTATAGACTTTTCGTTCAAAACAAAAAAGTACTGACTTGTCAAAGTGGCTGAGTGAAAAATGAGTCTCAGATCTAGAGACAGTCAGACAGACCTAAGTCAAAGTTCCAAGGTAGCAGAGGAAAAAGCCAACCTTAAAAGGGGCCAAAGGGCTGGATTGGGAGCACATACCTGCAATTCCTGCACTCTGGGAAGCTGTCGGGAGAATGGAAAGCTTAAGCCCAGTCTGGGCAATTTAGGGACTTCCTGAAAGCCTGTCTCAACATGAAAAAATGAAAGGTCTAAGGTGGTAGCACAGTGGAAATGCCCCAGGTTGAATCCCTGATCTCCCACTCACAGTGGGTTTACATGGGGTGGGGTGGAAGAAAAGGAAAATGGCACCAATGGGAGTCCAGGTGAGTGAAGAACAGGGACTTGAGAGGAGCTGGTGAAACTGACCTCACATTTCAAGACCAGTTCAAAAATGTTTGTGAATCTACGTCTGGTAGTTCATGCCTGTGATACCCAGTATTTGGGAGGAATAGCCTGCAGAGATGCAAGTTTGAGCTCAGTATGAATAACATAGCAAGATCCCCACTCCAAAATGCAAAGACATACGGTATCTGGGTGTGGAATCCAGGCAGGGTATGGGAGGCAGCTTCTGGATCCTTTGAGGCTGTATGGAATCACAGAGTCCCGGCACATGGTCCTGTGTCTAGGGCTGCCATGAGATTCCTCCTTCTGCAAAGGGGCTGAGCAGAAAGGGGAATGGCGTCAGGCACAGCCTCTGTGGGACAGACCCCAGGCTAATCTGCACAGAACTGCAGGGCTTGGTAAATAATCCTCCCTGCCCTTTAATGCCTCTCAGCTTTCTCCTGTGGGCACTGGAGTTCTTAAAAGAAGAACTGTTACTGAAACTATTAGTATTTGGGAAATGCTGACTGCCCTTATTTCGAGTGGGCTGCAGTGTAGGAGGACAAGAGCCCTTTAATGCTGAAAGGCTCAGTGGAGTAAAAGGAGTCAGTGGAGACCTTTGTGTTTTCTCTGGCCTTTTCTCAGGGGAACCTATCCTAGGGCAGAACTGGGGAATGCTACAGCTTGGGATGGTTCTTCCCTAAGGCATGCCCTTGGCAGTCCGTCCTGAGCCTGCTCCCTCTTCTCCACAACACTCCACCCCCTTGAACTCCTAGCAGTTATCTCTTTTCTTCATCCCCACCTCACCATCCTGCCCCTAACCTCAGCCTTCTCTCCTGGCCTCCTTTGTGGGCTGCTTTGGCAATGACTGATGACCATCCACAGGGTCCCCCTGCCCTACGGGACACAATCCCTAGGCATTGGTCTTGTACCTTGTCCCTAGGGGGAAACACAGCTCGTGGAATGTGGCAGGTGCTCAGCAGAGAGTGCGCCCTCCGCTTGCACCTGCGCCTGCACTTTGCCTGAGAGCTTCCCTGGCCTTGCCTGTTGCACTCACTGTAAATGTGCATGAGCATCACAGAGCTCTAACTTACTGAGGATCCCCAGGTGGGGGTTAGGAGGGGTGAGGTGCAGATGCAGCCTCCAAGCTGCCTCCTCTGCCACACCGTGCCTTGTTGGTGAGGCTTCATCTTTCCCTTACAGTGAAATAGCCTGCTTCTTCCTCTTGTAGGAGGATCTGAACAAGCACCAGTGTCCGCTGTGTCAGGACTGTCCCAGCCAGCACACATGGCTGGTCTGGCTCCTGAGCCCATCCTTCACTTTGCTGGATACAACATGTACGATATGACTCTCAAGGTACGTGTGATGCCCTGCCTACAGCAGTGATGCCCATTAACCTGCGGGAGCAGCATTACGCAGGTGGGAGAAGGACTCACACCTCTGTGTGCTGTGTGGTGACACTCCCCTGGATGCACAGGTGCTGCCGTTGAGAAGTGTGTGGACAGGAATTGGGTGATATGCAGGTGGAAGAAGAGCTGGCAGCATAGCTTGGGCAACATTCTGACTTTCCAAGATCCTGGTCAAAATTGGGCAAAAAACAAGGGCTGGGATGCAGGTAGTGCAAAACCCGAAAGAAGAGGATGAGGGAGAGGAGGGGAGAGGAACAGCAGGCACTGCAACAGGTCTCTCCTCATGCTCATGCTGTGGAGATTCAGATTCAGGAGACCAGAGGCTAATTTGTCATAGGATCAGATTTAGATGGCAGTGTATGCATCTGGCAGGAAGCAATGGGACCTCACTTAGCACAGAGAGCTTCCCTGTCAGTGCTGGTGGGGCACATTCGCCAGGCTTGCTGACAGCTCTGGGTGCTGAGCTAGATGCCTCATCTCTCCCTGAGCTTCACTTTATATTTCGGGCTGTACCAGGTTCAAATTGAATACAGACCAAGACCATAATGGCTTAGAATTTAGTGAGCCTCTGTGAGCTGGTCAGGTGTCTCGCCAGGTAGCTCCATGCAGGGAAGCAGCAACCAGCCCCAAAACAGGGGTAAGCACAGTCCCTTCTAGGAAAAAAACTATATCCTTCCGGACACAGCTGCAAGCTGTTTGTGACTAGGAGATTTTCACAGTTTTTAGCAATAAGCAGAACTTGCCCCAGATGGGGCCTGCTAAGCAAGCTGTTTTTACGAGATATAGTCAGGGCAGAAACATGTATTTTCAGAGTAGATCACAGCAAGAAACTTTAGTGTGGACACAAGGCTCCTGCTGGTAATTTCCCACAGGTATATCACAAAATGCAGCTCACCCCTTACAGAGGTAGCAGGTTCATAAAGTAGTATCCTTGAGAAAAATGAGAGCTGAAAGGGAAAGAGGGGCATCCTACCAGTGATGGCTGGCCTGGCAGCATTGTTTTTAGGCATCTAACAACTCAGCCTCTCTCCCAGCACCCGTCACTCAGTTAGTGGAAAACAGCTGCACCAAGCCAAGTTATCCATGGCCCGCTTTAAAGTGAAGTGATTCAGACAATGTCTCCTGTAACATTTCTACAAACACAGGAGGAATAATGAAGGCCAGGAGGGGTGGAGGCTCATCTCAGCTCTCTTTTTAGCCAGAAACAAAGGAAAAAAAACCTTTACCATATACCAAGCCAGAGAGAGGGAGCAGCCCAGCTGGGAATCGGTGGGGGGGGCCTAGGGGTGGAGGGGGAACCCCTGCGCAAGGATGGGGCCCGCCTGCCTGTCTGCCTGTCTGCCTGCCTGCCTGCCTGCCTGGGGTGTCTCTCTCGCCCCTCCCCCCATTCTCCTGCCCAGGGACGTGGTGGCAGGGAGGGGCCAGTTCAGGCCTTGTGCTGCTTGCTGGTCTTGAATGACACATGCAGCACACGCTCGCCCAGGCGGTAGCCATTGAGGCTGGCGATGGCTATGGCCACCTCTTCATAATTTATCATGGTGACATTTCACCTTGCACTTGTTGGAAGTGTAGTCATGGATGACCTTGACCTTAGTGACAGCACCAAAGGGCCCAAACAGCTGCCACAGCACGTTCTCCTCTGCCTCAGGTGACAGGTTGTACACGAAGATGTTCCAGCTGGCGCCCGGCGCGGCTCCCGACAGCCCCACGCCAGCCACGCCGCTCCTGCCATCGATGGCGATCGGGGAGAACCTGGTGCTGAACGACGGGGCACTCTCCACTCCATAGGCCATGTTAACCCGGTTGTCCAGGCGGAAGTGCTGCATTTGATGGTGCGTAGGGCCTGTGTAGCAGGGGGCAGAGGACTGGTGAAGCTGAGTGAGCAGCGCCTGCTCCATCTTCTGACTCGGGTTATTGGCAAACTTGACAGTTATGGGCTCGGCCGCACCCAGCGGCTTCTGCCCATTCACTCCTCTGATGGCCTCCTCGGCCTTGATCCTCTTGACAAAGCGAATGAACCCACAACCCGAGGGACACCTGTGACCTGGTCCGCCGGGATGTGCGAGGTGATGATGCGCCCGTACTGAGAGAAGAGCTGCTCCATCTCTTTCTGGCTCATGGTCTTGGGGAGCCCGCTGATGTACAGCTTGGCGTCCCGGATGGATGCACAGCTGGGCCTGGCGTAGGACACCTCGATGGTCTTGGTCTGCAGTTTGAGGCCGTTGATGGCTTTGTCTGCGTCGTTGGGGTCAGAATAGTTCACAAATCCACAGGCGAGGCTTTGGCCTGTGATCTTGTCCCGAACCAACTTACAGGACTATGTCACGATGCTGACGAACAAACTCTTGAACTCGTCCCGGCTCATGTTCTGGGGCAGGTAGTTGACGATGAGGTTGGTCTTGCTGTTGTCAGTCGCTCCGCTGATGCCCAGGCATGGCTCATTGGGCACGGCCGGGCCCTCCCCCACCTGCGACTCCACAGCCCCCACTATCTGCTAGAGACAACAGATTGCGCCCGCTCACCGCCTAGTCCCCACACAGGGGTGCTGCAAGGAAGAGCAGGCTGGCGATGACAGGGAGCCGTGTGTGGCAGGGGTTTGAGCAAAGACAGGGAGTTACAATGATTTATTTCTCTATCTTTAGGGCTGGCCAAATAGCTCAGAAGATTGAAGCGCCTGCAAGCATGCGCAGGGGCCGGAGTTTCTCCTCTGGGGTCTTGAAAACTACTGTATGTAGCATGCTGCAGTGCCCAGGCCACCTCTAACCCATATCTGCTCTGAGTGCAGCTTCTCTGGGGTCTCGCTCTGGCCTCTCAAATGGAGGTGTCTTCAGCACATGGTGAAAGAGGGAAAGGCTGAAGTGAGAGTGCCCCTGCTCTCTCACTAGGAGGTGTTGGACCGGAAGCTAGGGTCTCTCCTGTCCTCTGACTCCTGGAGCCCTCCCCACCAACATACATTCACCTCCTTCTGCTGGTGCCACATCTGGAATCTCTGAGGCTTGTTCTCCAGGCTGGCCTTCTTGTAGGGCCCCACCTACCAGGGTTAGGCAACACCATTGAGAGTTTTACCCCTCACAGCACCACACCTCAGAGCTTAGAGCCTGCAGGTCTGGACCCTGTCAGCTGGCACAGCGGTCGCCACCCGAAACTGCCTGTAGGTTCAAACCCACCTCCCATGCTCCCTTGGCAAGTCACCCACAGCACATGGCAGGGTGACCCTGAACTTGCTTCCCCATCTAGACATACACGTGCTTCACTGCATCTCCCAAGGACTCAGTTGTATACAATTATCCTTGTTCCTGTTGCCAGGCCTCTGAGGAAGATTGAGCAGCAGACACCTCAACTTTTGCTTCTTGCCCTCTGTGATGCCTCTACTTTCCTGTCTACATGAGGACTCAGAGCTTATAGAAGGCTGAGACCTTCCCAAGGCCCTACAAGAGAAGTGAGCTCCTCCTGCCAGATGGACACACAGTCTCTGCTGGTTTTGCCCCACACCCCAGCTGTGCCCCTGAACACTGTGCCATCCCTGAGCTCTTGCTGTATGTCCAGGTACCTGCTCTACCTATCCACTGCGGGGCTGGAGCTGGCCAGAGTGTGTGAACCAGCATGGTGGAGAAGCTCCTGGGAATCTCTAGCCCAGAAGCGAGACTACAGGCCATGCTCAAGCTCACCTCCTAGGCATGCCCCAAGGGAGTTCTTTTGACAGCGCCTCTGCTTAGTCATTTAGAGAGACACCTCCCAAGGTGTCAGCTCTAAAGGACAGGACAGTGGATTCCTTGGACGTGGGACCTGAGATCTTTTCTATTAAGATTCACCACTGAAACATAAGTCCTCAAGATAGTTCTCACAGCCAGTGAAGTAGGAATCTGAAAACCGATTGGTGTGGGCAAAAGGACAGTTAGGGAATGGCAGCACGGCCACAGATCAGTCCCAAGAGCACCCACTGGGATGGGAGCTGAGCTTGCCTGTCCCAACAGGATTTCTGTGCTATAGGCAGGGTGTCCCTCTGTCGGAGCTTTAGTGGCACGGAGGAGAAACAGATCCTGATTTCCTAAAAACTGGAGGGCTAAGTTGCTAGAACAAGGAAGCCTCACTCCACATCTGCCAGTGTGTGAGAAGCTTCTATCCAGCAGGAGTGTCCAGTATGGCACTCAGAGATGGGCTAGAGCTGCCACCTGGTCAACCCTTCCTGGAGACCACAGTGGCATCCACAGCCAAACCTCATGTGCCCTGAGCCTCCAGTTCAACCCACGGCAAATGGCGCCATCCTCTGGTGATTACAGGAAAAACAACGGGGACTTCTCAAACTGGATAAAAGCAAAAGCGGCCAACCAAGCAAACAGCCCACATCTGCTCCTGAACCTCTTCCAACTTTGCCCTGCCTGTGTCTTCCAAACACTTGCACCCCAGGTCCCAGCCTCTGTTTACCTTAGCGAGCATATTCCTGCTTTCTGCTGTGTCGCTGGCACACAGCTTCTTCAAGTTTTCGGAACTTTTCCTGTGTGAGAGGGGAAACAGGAGGAATTGCAGAACGATGTGTGGCTTCAAATTGCTTTCAACTGAGAACCAGGACAGAAACCGCCTGGATGAGCGTTTCTGCTGGGTTCATATAACATCTATGGAAGCCAAAGGAGCGGGGTGGGAGCTTTCTTTTAGTCATCTGGGGCCTGCCACATTTCCACAGATCGTGTTTTGTCAGTCTTGACAGTTATGGTTCCATCGGGACAAACCGCTGTATTGCTGTTTAGCGATAACCCGAAGAAAGACATATTGGGAACAGCGTGCCTGGCGCTGCGTAACAGTCTGGAGTCAGAAACCTGAACGTGAGATGGTAGAGAGGCTCAGGGACCCCATGTGCAAGATGACTCCTGCCTTCAGCCTCGCTGGCTTTCCAGCCCCTTTAGAGCCCCTTCCATTCAGGGGCAGAGGGAAGATCTATGATAACAGATCTGGCACTCATCTACCCTGGTGTCCTCAGAAAGGCAGGCCCACCTGGACACTTCTCCCCAGGTGCAGCTCAGCCGATAGACTGGGGTGCTCTGCAGAGTGGAGATGATGGCCTGTAGCGAGGAGAAGTTTCTGAGCCTGAGGCATTCCTAGCAAGAGAAAGGAGGAAAACATTTTCTGTGGGCATGGGGTAGCTGGCGATCAGCCTATTCCAGTTTCAGCTGCTTTCATCTCTCCTTGAGGAGACGGTGCCCAGGGAGCCACGGAATGGACTCACTGGGGCCAGTGACAGCACTCCCAGAGAAGGGTTATAGTTCAACTCAAGGAAGCACTCAGCTTCGAAGACCACACCCACCACCCCACATGACCTGTGACTCTGTCTCGAGTGCCCACGATAGGGAGGCCAGAGGTTGGTGCAGCATCTTAGCCTATGGTCCTCAGGGCTCATGGAGGACGGGCAGGTTGGAGATTTCCAGGATACCTTGGTTACCTTGATGCAGTGCTCCAGCAACTTTGCCCTGTCTCCAGCCCTCACGCTGGGATGCGCAACGCAGGTGGTGATCACACAGTTGGCCACGTTACTGAACCGTGCCACGGTTGCCTCAGCGGTGCGCGCCAGATGTTCGTTGCCCGTTTTCTTCCTCTGGGTCTGGCCGGAGCCCACGCAGTCACGGGGCACCGCCTTCATGAACAGATCCTATGGAGGAAGGCAATGTTACTGGGGCAGAACCCACCCCAGTAAGAGCATACAGTTGCTCCTGGTGGCAGGCGGTGGCTGTGGCCCGAGCTGGGGATCAGGAGCTGCAGATACGGACAGAGAACTCTGCAAGCACCTGCACGTAGTTCTCTGCCCCCCGGTGATGACCAGGACCTCGATGTGAAAATCAAGGCGTTTGTTCCCCAGCCATCTGCACAAGTGGACATGTCAGTCCTGCTAATATGGAGATTCATTTTTTTTTTCAACCTGTGCTCTTTTGTCCACTGCAATGACAAATTTCCTGTGACAACTATAACTGAGGGATCTGTCCTGATGTCTGCGGTAAAATCTCGTGCATTTGAAATCCTCCTGGGGAGATGGCTAGGAACGTGTACTCCTGCCTACATCTCGGTGAGCACCTTCCTCTATCATCTGGGCCCACTGTGGTGTTTTCCATGTTCTCAATCTTAGGTGGACTTGGTAGTCAGAGTGTGAACCTGCTGTCATTAATGCCCCGTCTCCATTGTCTACACCCACATGAGGACAGGCTTGGCTTGGTTCAAAGAGACAGATGCAGGCCATACAGTGTGCAGAATACAAAACTCTCATGTGTCCCAGTTCCTCGCAATCTGGGAGTGGCGTGACTGAGAGCAAAGGTGCTGGAAGGATGGGCTGCCCTGCCTGCCCCTCATCGCTCACTGCATCCAGCAGGGTTCACTGATGCACCAGCAGCCTGGGAGGGAAGGCTGAGAGCACCCTCTGTCGGGACCTCTCTGCTCTGTCTCAGGATCGGTCATGCTGCCCGCCCCACAGTGCTCACCATAACCAGCAGGGTCAGCTGCTCCACCAGCAGCCTGGGAGACAAGGCTAAGAGCCCCTGCTGTGCAAACGTGCTCTTCTCATTCTCAGAAGAGAGCAAAGAGGGCTCTGCAGCCGGCTGTTGGCTCTCTCCTGTCTCCAGCGGAGGCTTTTTCTCAAAGGCAGGCTCTGGCCGCACAGAAGCCTCACGCAGATCTTGACATGGAGCAGGAGCTGGAAGGAAGAAAGCTCAGCAGCGTGAGTCCCTTTCCACTTGTCACTTGACAGAGACCCATCAGGCTCAGAAAAGCTATCACACACTTTTGGGAATTCTAGTGCCCAACTGAAACACATGAAAGTCTCCCAGGCTGAAGTTGTCCTCCTCACCTGTCTGTGCCTCGGGGGCCTCTAGATGTTCCATATGAGCCGTGAGAAGGTGCAGGATAGGCTCCCGGTCTGTTCCAGGTGACCCTACTGGCACGCAACCCTCTTCGATCATCAATTTGGGAATGTATGACAGATGGTACCATTCCGGCCAGGCTTCCAAAACAGAAGAGATGAAGCTGAGAGAGATGAATGAGCAATGGTTAGAGGCCCGGCTCTCTTTCCACCCGCCTCTCCAAGACACCTGTGTGTTGCCTGGTCCTGTCTCTCCCTGTCTAGAGGACAGCCCGACCCTACTCCTAGTCCTCTGTGACTGTCCTGGCATTGGCTGACGATACAGTGAGGCTAATTCCAATTCCTGTGGGTAACTTTGCACTGACACTCCCTTCTGACAGAGGGAGGCACCAAATTCCATGCTGCTGAACACTCGGGGTTGGGCTCCAAGCAGATCTGAGTGCAATCTGTTCATCACAGCTCCATTCTGGGCCCCCTGGTGCTGTGAGTGGGGACAGATGGGTTGGTGCAGAGGATGGGCAGAGCTGAGAGCTACTGTGCTGAAGACGAGCCTTCGGGTCCTGGCTCTGGGCTCCGTCCTCCCTGCTCCTTGGCAGGGGTCTTCGATCCCACCCACAGCTCTGTGTGATTCTTAGCTCTCACAAGAGAAGCCCGAGACCATGTCTCTCCCATTGGACCCTAAGTGTATGTGCTCTGGGGTTCGGTCAGTGTCTCCTCCATGCAACCCCTCATGCTCATCGGCTCATTTCTCACCATCCCTCTGCTCCAAACCCACCCACCATGGGACTGGCCCTGAGTAGTGTCTTGTGATGTCCACGGTGACTGTCTGCTTCCCCAGACAGATCTGGAGCCCAGCAATTATTTCTTCTCTGCTTCTGGGATTATGCTGTGTATTTAGAAAAGTTACTGGGAAAAGTAAGAGCTGTATAGTTGCAGGTGAAGCAAATGAAACTCCATAATAAAGTTCCGATTTCAGTATGGCCTGAGGCTCCCTTTCTGGACAGAGGGCTTCCTGTTTAGTGTGTATCAAGGGAAAACACCATCTAGACTTAATCACGAATGTCCTGTGGACATTGGACCCAAAAAGCGTCTCTTCGTTTTTTATGTTTTCTTGCAATGTAGAGAGCTGCGAATAGCCACACCTGAAAGATGGTGCTGGCTTCCGCCTTCCACCCCTGCCTGGGGGTGAGTGCTCTCCATAGCAAACAACTTCTCATTTGGCTAAGGCTAAGACTATGGCTTTGCTTCCACGTACCTGGACCTATCGGCTGTGCCCACGTGGCACTCCGAGGTTGGATGCCCACTGGTTTAAAGCCATGAGCGGGCTTCCTCTCGGAGAGGTGAGAGGCTAGCTAGCAGGCAAAAGAAGATTGTATAGGGGTCCTGAATAAACCGTGGAAAGAAGAGCTGGGTGTCGCGTCTTCCTTGCTAGCGAGGTTGCGCACGAGAAGTGGTGGCCCGTACGGGGAGCCTGTGTTCCTGCGGAGTGGTCAACGACAGCCCAGAACTTTCCACGGTCAGGGGGTGCACCGGTAAGTCCTCGGGAAAATTCGGGGATCTGTGACAAAAGCGGGGAATAAGTTGCTCTTCTCTGTAGTTAAAGAGAGAGCAGGATAAGACTCGCTGACGAGCAGGTTTAAAGGTGAAAAATAAAAAGATTTTTACTCTGGGCGTTTCATTTTCGTTCCCAATTTTTTCTGCTCTACAGGAGCTGTTAAGGCTAATTTGGAAGCCGATCCGAGGCTACTTAGAGGACCAGCGTTGCAGTGAGACAATGGAGAGTGGGCGGGTAGCACTAGAACAGCTAGAGGAGGAAAGGTCCTAAAAAGCAGGCAGTGAAAGGGGGTTGAGAAGAAGAAAGGGCTTGTACCCCGATCTTCCTGAGTCAGAGCCTCCTGAGTCCACTGACTCAGAGGAGGATGACTTAATGCTTGCTGAGGCAGTTAGGAGATTAAAGGTTAAAGAAAAGGGAAGTCGAGAGAAAAAGGAAGCGCTGGGCGTAGAGGAGCCCTGCTGCTCCTCCCCAGAGTATAGGGTGGGGCCCACAGCACCACCACCCTACTGGGACAGTGGAGGAGGAGGTCATTGAGGGCGTTCCTTTAACCCAGAAGTATGGAGAACAGTGAGGTTGGAGCTCCCCCTAGCGTTCCCTGTGTATCAGGACGCCCAGGGACAGCGATTCCATGAGCCCTTGGACTTTAAAGTGATTAAGTCCTTGGCTGAATCAGTTAGGACTTATGGTGTCACAGCTTCCTTCACCATAGCCCAGGTGGAGGCCCTCGGCAGACACTGTCTCACTCCCATGGAGTGGAACGGTATAGCCAAGGCGTGCCTGAGCCCAGGTCAATATTTGGACTGGAAAACTTATACGTTTGAGTTCGCTGCTCAACAGGCAGCGGCCAACTTGGCTGCAGGCCATCACGCCTGGGATCAAGATATGCTGTTGGGCATGGGCCGCTTTGCAAACCAACAGGCTGGTTATCCTCCTGAAGTTTATGAACAAATCAACAAGATTGGCATTAGGGCATGGAAAGCCCTGCCAAACAAAGGGGAGGTGAGCGATAATCTCACAAAAATTTTGCAGGGCCCCACTGAACCATTCTCTGACTTCGTTGCCAGGCTGGCAGAGGCTGAGGGCAAAATCTTTGGAGATGCAGATGTAGCGATCCCTCTGATTAAACAACTTGTGTATGAACAATGCACTAAAGAGTGCCGAGCGGCCATCACCCCTTATAAAAATAGAGGGCTAGAGGCCTGGATGAAAGTTTGCAGAGAACTGGGGAGACCCCTGACCAATGCCAGTCTAGCGGCAGCAGTGGTTCAGCTGGCTCAAAACAAAAGAGGAAGCCAGGGAACCCCGGGCGCCTGTTTTAAATGTGGAAAAAAGGGGCACCTAAAACAGGACTGCCCTGAAAAGGGAAACAGAGCAGAGCCCACTGGGCCACACCCGGCCCAGCCTGGGCTGTGCCCTAGATGCAAGAAGGGAAAGCATTGGGCCAATGAATGCCGCTCAATAAAAGACATGAATGGTCAACTTTTAAGTCAGGACTCCACAGGACCCTGTCCAAAAAACGACCTCAGGGCCCACAAATATATGGGGCAGTGGAGAGTCAAGGCAGGGAGCAACATCAGGATCAGTGGCCGACTCTCTGGCATCCCACGAACCGGCACATTAGAGCTCATACAGGCTTGCCTGGACCACTAAGTGAGGGCAATGCCATAGTAGATGTATGGACAGGAGTGGGCATTTCTAGGCTCCTCTTTAGATCGCGCAAGAGAGTTCCATGAGTCATTTCATGTAAATTCTAAAGCATTACAACAAAAATTTTCCCTCTCTCGTGTTGACGCTCAGCAGATTGTGCTTAATTGTCCCCAATGTGTTACCCATCAGGCCCCCCTGAGTTTTGGGGTAAATCCTCGGGGCCTCCTTCCCTTAAAAGTATGGCAAATGGATGTGACACACATTTCAGAATTTGGGACTCTTAGATATGTACCTGTGTCGGTAGATACCTGTTCAGGGATTCTACATGCCACAGCCATGTCTGGGGAGAAGGCACACAATGTCATTGCCCATTGCTTAGAAGCTTGGGCTGCATGGGGAAAACCACTCCAGCTAAAAGCAGACAATGGACCTGCATACACGGGTCAAAAGGTCACTTCCTTCTGCCACCAGATGGAGGTTCAGCTTGTGCATGGATTACCATATAACCCTCAAGGGCAGGGCATCGTAGAGCGGGCCCACCGCACCTTGAAAGAGTGCTTACAAAAACAAAAAGGGGGAGTTGGCTACGGCCATGCCCCAAAAGAGAGACTCTCCTTAGCCTTATTTACCATCAATTTTTTAAATTTGGATGCCCAAGGGCGTTCCACAGCTGACAGGCATTATGAGCCTGGCGGTGCCTGCAGAGGCATGGTAAAATGGAAAGACATTTTAACAGGCCTCTGGCGAGGGCCTGACCCCGTGCTGACCTGGGCACGAGGGGCTGTTTGTGTCTTCCCACAGGACCAACGGGATCCGGTGTGGGTACCTGAACGCCTGACCAGAAAGACCCAATATGAAAAGAAGGACACCACAAATGAAGAAAGAAGTGCTGCTACTGATCCTCACAATGTTCCTGATGCTGCAACAGGGAACATCAGAGCTGAGATGGGGAATCCTGTCGGTGTTTCCAAGACCAATGCCGGTTCGCCATAATGCCAGACAATTGGACTGGGGAATTTGATGGCCTAATGGAACAGCTGAGAGTGGCCATCATGACTGTGAACTACTAGCAGAGGGCCTGGTTTCATGGTTCTCCATCGCCATGAATCATCTGAAAGAGTGGGCGGGAATGGGAACTTTGGCTGGCCTGATGGTGCTGATATCCTTGGTATGCCTGTGGTGCATATGCCGTGTTAGGTTCCTTCAGTGTCGCGGTACAGCCATGATAGTTCAAACCTTTGCAGCCATTGAGACTGGACAGTCCCCTGGTGTATGGCTGGCCACCTTACACAAATAGTTTACCGGCACAGGGTGTGAGGCAAAGCACTGCACTTAGAGACCAGAGTGGCCAAGCTGGAATCTAAGGAGAACATACCTGATTGCATGTGGGTTCGATGCCTTCCACCCTACCCCCGCGAAAAAGGGCATCGGACAACACTGACACTCCCTAGGTAGATGATACCTGGGCAAGAGTCAGCCCACGTCCCAGCACAGCGGGGAGTCCACGCACAGCGGGGATCGAGCCTCTGTTCTCACCTGTTGCTATAAACAAAAAGGGGGAACTGTAGAGAGCTGCGAATAGCCGAGCCTGAAAGATGGTGCTGGCTTCCGCCTTCCACCCCCGCCTGGGGGTGAGTGCTCTCCATAACAAACAACTTACTGTGGAGAGCTGTGCACAGTCCCACCTTAAAGACAGCGCTGGCTTCCGCCTTCCACCCCCACCTGGGGGTGAGTGCTCTCCGTAGCAAACAACTTCTCATTTGGCTAAGGCTAAGACTATGGCTTTGCTTCCGTGTACCTGGACCTATCGGCTGTGCCCACGTGGCACTCCGGGGTTGGACGCCCACTGGTTTAAAGCCGTGAGCGGGCTTCCCCTCGGAGAAGCGAGAGGCTAGCTAGCAGGCAAAAGAAGACTGTATAGGGGTCCTGAATAAACCGTGGAAAGAAGAGCTGGGTGTCCCGTCTTCCTTGCTGGCGAGGTTGCGCGCGACACTGCACATGGATGGATCTGTGTTACTGAAACAGAGAAGTTCATTACTGGAAAAATAGGAAAGAATTAAGAGCACGGATGGCCTGTGTAGCACCCTTTCTACAGACCGAGGCACTGGTCGCTGACTTGCCACATTTCATAACACTTTATCCCTACAACACCCCTGTGAGAGTTATTCTCTTACCACCCCACCTTTCAGGGGAATATATTGAGGCCCTGAGAGCTGCAACGACATTTATAAACATAGGATGTGGCATTGCCTTTACTGTGCCATGGTAGGGACACTCACCTCTCGAAGAGCTTGTCTAGGGGACATGGGACAGTGTCAAAGTCCCAGCATGAACACAGGAAGTTGGTGAAGTACGAGATGGGTCTAATGAGGATGGACGACACCAGGATCCCCTCCATCTTCTCCCATGTGCCTGGCTTCAGAGTCCGCATCCTGAAGATCCCATCTAGGTTCAAAGTGGATTCATTTCCACGCTAGTGGAAAGAAAGAGAGACACAGTCAGAGCAACGCCATGGACCAGGAGGAGATTGGGGTCTGGAACGCAGATAAGAAACACCCAACTCTTGCTGTCAGGAGGAATAATGAAGGCCAGGTTCCCCTGGCAACGAGAATGTGTGTATCTTCTGTGATAAAGCCCTGGGATACCAGCAGACTATTCCTATTCCTGGGTTTCTTGGTTCTGAGACCCACCCTGGCCATCCTGAGTTCTCACCTGCAGAGGCACCAGTGTGCGCACTTGCACTCTAGACCCACCATGGTCACTATTTGTTCTGCGTCTCTCCAGTTCTTGGACCCAGGAGGCAGAGTTTTCAAAAGTTCTGCTGATGATTTGTGTAGAGCTCTGTGAAATAGAAAAAATAGGTATCTGGGCCAAAAATTATCATCTGTCCCTCTGGTTGTGTCCCAGAGTATACTTCATAGATCTCTTCATATCAAGGTGCATATAATTCTATACATATAATCTTCAAAGAAGATGCAAGATTATAGTTGGAGGTCAGTGGATTAGCCTCCAAGCAGAAACACACACTTACAATAATCCAAATACTAGTCCTCAATGTTTCCTGTACTTCCAACCTTGAAACAGGACAGGACAGAGCTCTGACACCTATCAGCTTGTCTGTTCCAAGTTGGCACCTTCCCTTCACCCCCGTGCCCCACAGGCTGATGGTGACAGACTGACCACGACAG
>PVKA01043975.1:0-16461 GCA_004027165.1 Ctenomys sociabilis
AGAGATCTTTGCTTACTTTTTCACTAGCTGCAATGATTTCTTTAAGGTCAGAGTCTATTTTCACTTTCACTCAAACAGATTTGCCAGCTTGTGATGAGGTTTTAATTTCCTGTATATCACTTTGAATCTGTTTCATATATTCTATTTCTTTTCTATATTGCTTATTCAGGGGATCCATCATTTTTATAACCTGCTCTATTTTTATCAGTATATTCTTTAGAAGCACTTAGTCCTTCTGTGATTGTAGTTATAACTACTTTTTTTTTTTACTTCAGAAATTATTTTTCTTCTATACCTTTCTGCAGTTGTTTCTTTACTTCCAACGCTATTATTTCAGAGATTTCAGGTGTGTGATTTCCAATTTTTTCTATGCTAGTGTCTTCTACATTTGTACTGGGTGGACTCAAGGTCTGAGACTGCTTTTTGTTCCTTCTCTTTGTCATTTTGTGTATCACTGATTTTTGACCTTTGGTGTAGAGCTTAGATAGAGTTATTACCTTAGCACCAGATCCAGATCTATGAAGTTCAGACTTCTCCAAGTGGGTGTGGGTTGGGTCTGGCTGCTGTGCTCCACTTCTTCCTGCCGCAGCCTTGCAGGTGAGCCCTTTGTGTCACACTTGCAATGTGTTCTGCTCCTGAATAGCTGTATGGGTCTTGCCTCTAGCCTCTTTCCAGGGAGTTCTGCTGAAGCTTTACACATTAAGCCTGTGCTCTGGGTTGATTCAGGATGCAGTGGCCCCAGGAAGTAATAAATAAATTTAAAGGAGCTGATAAAGTTCATTGTGAAATTGTAGTCCCTTGAACATCTTTGATTTCAGACTGCTGAGAAGTTGAATATAAAGTTCAAATAATTTATTCCCATAATTTTGATCCATGAAAACTACAAGATAATAAACAGGAATATTTTTATGCCTCTAGATTGTGTTATTTTCTTATACAGCAACAAAAATCCATGTACAATCTATTAGAATCTGCACTTTTTATAAAATCACAGATGATTTTCAGACTCGTTAATTTAAAAAATCTGTCTTTAGTCTGTAGCTGAAATAACAGTGATAGCTGTGCTCTTATGAGAGAGGGGGGATATAATAGAGATGAATTTTTTTTCCATGCATGTTAATGGTCAGCAACTAACATAAATGCTTAATATCTGAATATGCATTCATACACCAAGCACTGCCATTAACAGAAAATGTGGTTTGTGATGTATAAAATATACTCATAATGGAACTGTAAAAATTAAAAATAAAATAAATTATTTTCTAATTTTAATAATACAATTAAATTTGTATTTTTTTATGTTGTAAAAGAATCAACCTCATTAAATTCTCTAAAATATCATCATATAAAACAGCGAAATTCATATCATTTTGTTAAGTGAAATTCTGTATAATTTGTAATTTTTGTTTTAAGCCTATTTTGTACTCTCTAAAAATAAAAAAATAAAAATCAATATTATTATACTCTCCTTAGTATAAGAAAAAAGGAGGAAATAAAATTTCAAAAGAGGAAATAAAAATAGAAAGGTATAACACAATTAAATAAAAGCAAGAACTTGAGGATTACACAGTGAAGAGAGGACAAAGAGAAAAGCTAGGAAAAATGATGGAGGCAAAGCCGTACTTTTATATGCACAAGATGCGTAAGGCAATGATCCTGAGAATCTTCAGCAAGTTTTTGAAACTAATAGTTAATTGGTAACAGTCTCACCCTGAGGGCTGGGAGATGGCTCAGTGGAATAAGCACTTCCCTGGCAAGTGTAAGGGCCTGAGTTCAATCCCCAGTTCCGCAAAAAAAAAAAAAAAAAAAAAAAAAAGAGAGAGAGAGAGATTCTCACCCTGACTAAATATATATGCTGATGTCTGTGAAGTAAGCAACTGCACTGAGGATAGCAATGTGTAATAGTAGGGTCATTCTTCGAATGCCTGTCATTCTGGTCTTCTAAACACATACTGCTTGTTATGGCACATCAATTACTACCATACTGACTCTCAAGTAAATGTTTGATTTAAAAAGGTGTAATAAATGTAAGCAAGATGTAAGAAAAAATATGTCACAGGACTGTTCTGCTACAATGCTGTATATGGTTAGATTTCTAAAGTTCTGTGTAAAAATATGTAATTGCTTATTCTTAACTTTTAAATATTTTTAAATTTATTTTCTTCATATTCTGTAGGGACTTAAAGTTTAACATATCAATACTTGATGGAAAATACCTGTTCCATGTTATGCCTAAAATGTTTGATATTCAGACAGATAGTGAGGTGCAGCTCAACTGCCTATGTTGCAGGGCAATAATAATAAGCTTCTCTTCTGCAGGTGAAAAACCTAAGTTTGCAGACCAAAAATTAAAGAAAAGAAGGGTTACAAGCACAGAAGCATTACACAACATTTTTGCCCTAGCCTTTCAAAATCAGTGAAGAAGACTCAGGACATAGGAGAACCTGTACTACAATGTCATGTAACTCAGTTGTGTCCCAAATTTTCTGATCATGAGATTATGAGGCAACAGAGGTATGTGATCGATGATGTACAGTGTGCCTAAGGAGAGTCATATGGAGAGAAAACATTCTTTCAGATCTTCACAGAGAGCAAATTGGTCAAGCAATGGCTGTAACTCATCCATATGGCTGACACTGACAAAGGATCTACAAACTACAGTACAGGGTTTCACGTTAAATCCTGAGAGGACATTATTATGCCATATGCTTCTGTGTATCTTAATTTTTATATCTGATTTACATCAAAGATTCAATAATTAGCACTTTCTACCTTGATATTTTTCTAGTGGTTGTCCATAGTACTAGAAGCTGACATAATATCCTGTCCAACCACCATTAGTGCAAATCTTGCCTCTCATAGAATTATGTAGAAGCACAGCGTTATCTATCCCAATTGTACTGTCCATACACACACACCATAATTCTTCCTTTCTATACCCCTTCCTTAAGATACACAGAAGCATATGGCATAATAATGTCTGTAAGTATAATATCATGTATGCACTTTCTATGATATCAATACATTATGAAAACTGTTTGCAATGTACTAATTTATCAAATCCATCTTGTCAAGGTATCTTAAAACTGTCTCAATGATATTTGTATTTCAATAAAACAAAAATAAAATATAAAAAAAGTCATGTTCTGAAAAAAAAATAGCTGAGTAATACTCCATTATTTAGAAATACCACATCTTTTTCAACCATTCCTCATGTGATGGACATCTTGGTTGTTTCCAAGATTTTGCTATCACACATTGTGCTACCATAAACATAGGTACACATATATCTCTATGATACAATGTATCCAAATCCTTTGGGAAAATTCCCAGTAGGGGGATAGCTGGCTTGAATGGGATTTCTAGTCTCACTATGGTTGCAGAATACTGGACTGTGTTGGATTGTGGTGTTGAGTTCAAGCACCTAAGGTAGTTGAATGTCAATGGAGTGCCCACTTTTGACAGGTGTAGACAAAGGAAGGGTTGTAGAAAGAAAAAAATCATGATATGTGTGTATAGACAGTACAGTTGGGATAGATAACGCTGTGCTTCTACATAATTCTATGATAGGCAAGATCTGCACTAATGGTGGTTGGACAGGATATTATATCGGCTTTTAGTGCTATGGTCATCCACTAGGTAAATAATTATTGAATTTTTGATATAATTCAGCTATAAAAAAAAGATAAGTAAGCAACTACACTCTTAATTCACTGTTAAGAGATATCTGCTAAAATATACCTGTAAATATAATATCATTTATGTACCTTGTACAATACCAAAACGTTATGAAAACAGTTTGCAATGTATTAATTCATCGACTCTGTATGGTTAAGGTGTCTTGAAACTGTCTGATTGACATTTGTATTTTAATAAAATAAAAATAAATGAAAAAAAAATCCTGAGAGGATTTGACTGTCCTTGGCAGATACAAAAGTTACATTTCTTGTTGTACAGGTTTTGCTTTATCTTGACTTTAAACATCCATGAGAAAAGTATAAAAATGAAGTACAAAAATTAAAGCCATGTTAATATGCTGAGCTATAAAAGGGTCAAGTGAACAACTTCTGACTATGCCAGTCTTATGAAAAACTCACTAATATTATGAACAGTAGATACTGGACTACATTGGAATATTTTGCTAAAATCACCCATCTACAATATTTAAATGAAAATGGAATACCCTTTTCTGACAAATCTAAACAAAATGAATATAAATGAAGGAACATTTTGTATCTGTGTCTTCAAAAAGTTAGGATAGTTGTATAGCCACATTCTCTTAGTTCTTTGAATAGAAAGATTTGTTCTAGCAGTGTTTGTGAACAGGATAATATGTCTGCATCTTGTATGATAAATAACCACTAAGATAACTATGTGCAATCTATTAATTATTGAAACTGTCCTATTAATCAGTTTTGAGACTATCTCTTTGCTATTTGTTTGCCAATAAAATTAGTTTTAAAAGTATTGTTATACTATTTATTTATTTAAATATCTGAAAGTGTCGTAGCAATTTTCTAAATCTTTAGGGCTTTTAAAATGGTTTTTGGCTCATGACAAATTTCAATATAATGATTTAAATTTTTATTTATTTTTACATAGTTTTATCAATATAGCTGTTAAACTAACAAACTTATATACCATATAATGTAAAATTGACAAAAATATACAGTGTCCCGATCTTGAATATTTTCTTTTACAAGAAATTTTTTTGTTTGTGTGTTTGTTGCTTGGTTTGAAACTGAAGGACTCACATGTGCTATGCCTTTAGTCTACCTAAAAGCTGCAACTCCAGCCCAGATCTTGGCCTCTAATCATATTTTGAAAGCGAAAATCCTAGCTTCATGGACAAATAACTGACTCAGGAGCTAGGCATAAAAGGTAATCCTACAACTTCCACTACTGGCAGAGAGTAGAGACATAGTCAAAGGACAAAACAGATACTCCATAATAGTGGACTGTAACCAAGAGACATAAGAGTTGATGTGTTCCCTTACCAGAGAACAGTGGCACAACAATTTAGCAGCAAAATAAATGAACAACTTTGTATTACAATGCAAATTATTAACTAAAAGTATATGAATCTGGCTAATATAAGAAAATGAATTTATGAATGCATAATTAAATAAATATTTAATTGGTCAAGGACAAGTTTTTGATGTCCACTGAGTATGAGTAACATGTGGGCTTTTATCTTTGGTAACATATGATTTGAATGGAAATTTAAGAGCCAGCCAAATAGCTCAGCAGAATAAAGCACCTGCCAAAAGGGGGAGAATCCAGGAGTTCGATCCTGCACCCACCGTCCCCTCCCAGGGTAAGAGCACATCGTAATGGTGATTGAGATTGGGTGTGGTGGCACACACCTGTAATCCCAGCACTGGGAGGCTGTAAACAGGAGAATCACTATGAGTCCTATGTAGTAGTGAGACCCTGCATACCCTGTAGACCCCTCCCTAAAATACAGAAGAAAATGATGGAAATTTACCCTGTTGTGTTTCTTTGTAAGGTTCATAACTAATTTTACAATGAAAAAAATACAAAAATCACAAATATTTTAGGAAAATTAGCTGATCAGTACTGAAAAAGTTAGTCTGCCTCAAAAATAAGCAAATTTTGAGAAATAGTCAATGCCAAATGGACATAAAGAAGACATAAAGAATAAATGTAAGGAGGTTTCCTGGCTAGGTAGCATAGTAAAGCACATCACACAAACAACTAAAGAAATATAAATAAACAAAATGTGTATGTCACAACGAAGAGTCATTCATCAGCTTGTTAGTTAAAGTAAACACACCATCTTAAGGTAACTTACTAATAATATAGGGTACTTTTGAATATGGGGTATATGAAAACTCTCTGCACTGCCTTTGAGATTTTTACCATAATAGTGAAGCTATTTTAAAATATGAAGTTTATGTTTTAAAAATTGGAATGGGAATTTGACAGAACCTTATTATGAGCAAAGAGTGTGTGGATAGTCCAAGGACATAAGAAGTCCTTCAAGAAAAATAGTAGGGCAACCTTTTAATTCTTTACTGGAGAATTGGTGTATGTCTATTAATCAGCATTATCAGTGGAACACACTGGTTATAATTCCCAGGTATATAATCAATATATCTATAATATGCTTCTTGTTAGTGCTGATAAGCAAAACTAGGTCCCACACTAGGCTACAGATAGCAGAAACTGAATGAACACACGTGGCAAAGCCATATGACAGCCCCTGTATTTTCTTAGCAGGCTAGAGCTGGTCCAGAAGGGAAGGTTAACCTGCACAAAGGAAGTTGCCAAGGAAACCAGAGCACAGCACTTGCATCAATGGCTAGGGCATCACCCATAGTATGTCAAGGAGAGTTTCAGCTGCTTTACATACCTAACTGAATGTCAACAACTCAGTAATTTGCATGTTATTTTCTTTATTTCACTGAAATCAGGACACAGAAAGATTAAGTAATATCAAGGCTGTGTGCTTCTGGGCATTTAAGCAACAAATTTGACCTGTAAATCTGGAACACAGCTGAGCTTTTGCCCTTACTCACCAAGGTATACAGGCTGAGAAACTAACATCCAAGAAAAAGAAAATACAAAACATATACTTTGAAATTCATGAAGTGCCATTATTCTTTAAGAAATGTTTGGCCTATATACATACATTAGCATGTATATGTTTGTGTTTATTTATTTATTTATTTTTTGTTTATTTTTGCTCAAGGACTAGTTTGTCCTTGATATTGAAGAGACATACAGATAAGATCTGGAACAGTCAGAAGTTAATGGTCAGTTTTATACTTACTGTGACATCCTGGATTCCAAGATTCTATCTTCTTTTACTTTTCAGTGTGTTCAACGATAAAGTTAAATGACCTATCACTGATGCCGGCATAATTTCCCAGAACCTATTGAGTTGTTTGGAAGTTTCTAATCCCTAGAACATGTTTTCTTTCACTCCACTTCTTTCTCTCGTCCTCAGCTTCTAAATACTACTTAAGTGCTCGTCTGTCGCATCCTTCATCCTAAGAGAAACACAGTGAACTGCACAAGGGCATGGAGTTCTCTTCCAGAAGCCAGATGCTCATGTGGCCCATGTGCGCCAGGTGAGCAGTCCAGGGAATAAGTGGTTGGTTGCTGATCAACAGCTTACATATACGGATTCTTCTGCTGTTTAGCTACCATATTTTGATAAATAAAGCTGTCATAAAGTCATAAAACTTTACTCTGGACCAAACCAAGAATAAAAGAATTAATCACAGGGCTGTGCAGCCTAGAAACGGAAAGTGGAAAGGAGCAGCAAATCTTTAAATACTCGACACCACTTCCTTCACATGCTACCTGCTAGCCTCTGTGAGCCTCCTTCTGTGAGGACTGAATCCTTCTATCAATAATAACAAAAAATAATCCCATTTAAAAATGGAAAAAATATGAATTCACATTTCTTTCAAAGGTGTACAAATGGTAAGCAGCTATCTGAAAAAAGGCACCATTTCTAATCATCAAGAAAGTACAAAGCAAAATACACTATCGTTACCTCATTGCACTAAGAATGAGACATGCATAATGAAATACTATTCAGTAATAATAACACAATAAGACTCCATGTGGCAACATAAATAAAAGAGAGGGATACAATATAAAGTAAACAAGGCACAAAAAGACCGATACCACCTGTTCTCCCAATATGTGGACAAAAGAAGTAAAAAGTTCATCCCTCAGACCAGTACTGGATGTCTAAAAGAGAAGGTGGGGCTCTGTGTGGACATAAATGTCATGGGAGGGAATAACACAGAAAGAATTAGCCAGTCTTCAAAGAACTTCTCTAGAAATCTTGGCTTTGAGATTTTCAAATAAAAAACAAATAATAATAATAATTATAATAATAATAGTAACTCATACATAAATCTGTTGTCAAAAGTAGGGGTTACACATGAAAAACACAGGAATCTTCCTCATGGATTTTTATTCCCTGTACTATGAATTCATTAGCCACTCATAGTCACAAATTCAGTAGCTCCAGTAAAAGGACAAAATACATGTAGCTCTCCACATGGCAGAAATATTAAAAGCCACAATGAAGTCCTTGTACTCCTAGAGAATATACAGACTCCCACACCTGAGCAGGTATCTTGTGACTAGGAATCCCGTGACTATAGGTCATTGAAAAACCCCAGCACAGAAACTATGTAATATTGAGTCTTATAGGACTTTGATGCAGAATACGGAACCAAAGCCCCTAATTTCTGTCCCTACTACCTGAATAGCAATTGAATCATTTGCCTCATGTAGTGCACTAAAGCCTCTATCTCAGATATTGGTTGAGGTCATTGGCTGAGGCCACAAAAATGATATCACTTATGGAAATATATGTTGATGGTGAAACAAATTGTCATGGATTAATTCCGACTATACTCCTTAATTAACTCTTCAATATATTTCTGTACTTTGACTACAAAATAATTCTATATGGTTTCATTTACAATGAAATAAATTGTACTCAGACATAATTCTCACAAATGTTTCTCTTAGTACCCCAAATTATTATTTAAAAAAGAAATAACTCTCATGTGAACCACTTTTGAAATTATATTTCAATTTCTAAGTATATGCTGAATGCTATTTAGCGTCTTAGTACTTTCAGGAAAAGTTTAAAACAATTATGAATAACCCTTACAGAGTGGCAGACTGAATGAAATGTCAAGGTTATTCAATGATTTTTCTTCTCAATTTTGTCTTAAGCAAAAACCTCTTAAAGATAGTTATTACAAATTGAACCCTGTATTGCTCGGTTATTTATGACATTTTCCGTACTTTTAGAAACTGTCTGTAATTTCATCTGTTAAAATGATCAAGTCTGTCTGTTCAGACTCCTACACCAGTCAAGGTTACAAGGTATGACACCCACTATTGTGTCATTTATTTTTTCTTTCTTTCTTTTTCTTTTGTATGTTAGGGAAGGGTCTACAGTAGTGAGGTTCTCACCACTACATCAGACTCTAGTGATCTGCCTGTTTACATGCTCCTAAGAGCTGGGATTACAGGGGTCACCACCATGCCCAGTCTCAATTGCCATCTCAGCGTGCCCTGGGGGCACAGCCAGGCACGGATCTTCTTGATTTGCTTTCTGAATCTTCTCTGTGCCTAAGAAATTATAATTGTGAAACTTTAAAAAGTAGAAAATATCAATAATGACAATTTTTCATTAGTCTACTTTAACAGAATTACTGTATCTTGACCATTTCAATCAGTGTTCGACGTTTACCCCATTTAAGGTTTACAAAATCATTTGTGTAGTACTTCTGTTCAAATTTTATATTCTTCTCTTTAAATAATCTTATATACTTTTAAAATGATTGTGATTATTAGTTTTGTTTTATTGTGGATAATTATTAGCAACAGAAAATTTAAAGTAGGGCCTGACAGATAGCTTAGCAAATTAAAGCACCTGCTTAGGCAGATGTAGGGACCCAGGTTCAATCTGTAGTGTGCCTTCCGGGCCCACCCATGGGATATGCTGAGATGCCAATTGAGACTGAATATGGTAACGCTCGCCTATAGTCCCAGCATTTGAGAGGTTGAAAATAGGAAGACCACTAAGAGTCTGATCTGTGTAGTGAGACCCTGTAGAACCCATACTAAATACATTTATATATATATATATATATATATATGAATATATATTTAAATAAATAAATATTTAAAATAAAAATTAAAGTATATGTTTAAATAAGCAGAATTTTACAGGCCTCATTATGTTTTATATTTATAATAGAAACCAAAAAGAAGTAAAAGGCCTCCATTCATATTGATTACATTTTATTTACATATTACATCATTGTACTTAAATGCTTCTCAAGTAAATGAATAAATATGTGACAAAGTATTAAAATTGCTTTAGTGATAAAATATTACCCTGGGCTAACTGAACAAATAAGTAAAACTCATAGAAAATTCTTCAGTTTCCTGAGGCAACTTTGTGTAAGCTCTATATAGACCTTACCTCCTGAAATTTATTAGGAGTCCAATGATGATCTGTAAAAATAGCTGTCTTTTAAAGATGTAGTCTGAGTGTGTTCTCTCTAAGCTCCTCGCTCCACATTTGAGCATTGAAAAGTAGAATCTTTGAATCGTGCCCTTCTTTCTGGTCTGGACACAAAGAAATTCTTTGATATATGTACTCTGTTTTCTCCTAACAGCTCAAAAAGAACTTGTTCTTCAGTTTTATAGAGGTCAACACTTGAAATAAATATTGCTAATTTAAACTCCACTTCATGATTTCTAAAATAGTGAAATATAACTCCTGTAATATGTTCTTTTAGTAAAAGTGTAGCAAATTTATTGAAATGGCATTTTTAAACTGTATGTACAAACAAATTCTACCCATTTTGATTATTTAGCTTTCAGTTCTGATTGAGACCTTTAACCACACTTTATTTCATATTTCCAATAGGACTTTTTCATGAGTGATAGAGAAAGCAAATGATTAGATATCACATTCTATGCTTTATATCGACACTGCATAACATCTTGGTATCTATGAAATCTACATTTTCTGTGTGTATTTTACTTATTTCTCATATGCTTATTCATATTTTTCATTCTATAATAGATTTTTAGTAGACAAAGGCACAGAAAATAGCTATAATAATCATTTTTTGTTATTGATCACACTTAATTGAGACAAAATATTTACATAAGGGTTCACTAAGAATAAGCATTAAACCATGTGCTGCAAATGCCAAGCAGAAAGGTCTCTGCATATAAAAGTTAAAATCTATTTATAATAGAAAATAATCACACACAAGTAAAAGATAATGGAGAAAGGAGGAGAAAAGACAAAGAAATTGTAATATTGTGAAAACTAAAAGCAACTTGAGAATAGGGAGGGAGGGTTCTTTTGAGGAACTGGGACAAGCTGTGATGCTTAAACTCACATCAGTGAGTGATTTCCTAGAGAAACAGAAAGAACACAAAATGCACAGATGTGTAGGAAATTATAAAATTGGCTTATTTTCAGCCACAGAGTTGGATGGGGAAGTGTATACAGGGTTGGTCTGTACCAGAAGCTGAAGGATTTAGTCCAGGTTCTGGAGCTCATTGCAATATTCCATACAAGTCCATACCAAGATGGATCTGCCATGGAACGTTGAAGAGTCTATGCCAGATGGCTGAAGGATTTGAGGAGAAGCCAAAGAATTTGCACTAGAAGCCAGGAGTCACTGTCCAAGGTGAAAACACAGCCTGAGGCTCTTCTGAAGAAAAGAAGTGAACCTGTATTTTCTCATTTCCCCTTTATACTACCCAGGCAAAGAGCCACCCTAGGTGTGTCCTCCACACCTTAGTGTGTAGAATTGCTGAGCCAATTTAATTAAGCTTCTAAATTTCTCAAGTTGACACAATCAGTCAACCATCAGAAACTCAGTATTTCTAGGGACTTCATCAGGATAACAAAACAGTGATAGCTATTATTTTTACCTACATCTTTTAGATTTTGATTCAGCAATTCCTTTTAATGTTTATATTCAGGAGTATGATTTTTTTGCAAACATCAGCTGCCTTAGAGATAAGTATCTACACTTAGAAAATAAGTGCAGCATATTAATCCTGGCTGTATGAGACCTAATGCATAGCTTGATAAATGATCCAGTTTAATCAATAACACTATTTAAAAAATATAAATGTCATCTTAACAAAACCTTTTTAATGCAGGAACTAGCAGCACTGGTCATACTCACCAAGAGTTCAAGGATCAGTAAGCATTAAATAGTAGAAGAATAGTAAAACGAGTACTAAATATTCTAAATGAATTTTTTTCCCAAAAGTGTAGTCAGGAAAACACTTGCATACATTGCTTTCTGACTTAAAGTTCTGTGAAAAAGTATGCATTTTCCAAAATATTTGGAAATATGCATTATCATTTAAAAATCCTTGACTTGAGGCTTCTATGCTGCTCTAAATACAGTTCATCAGTGATCAATAAAATGGTCAAAAATTCCATTCACTCAGAGACTGAAATACGATTTATAAGATGTCATTTATGTATCTCATAATGAACAGATGCCTGTCATTCTTTATTCTCCTCAGTAATACCTTTGAAGGTATGCTTTCTCAAACAAAGCCTTCAAACAGATGTGAGAAAAGAGATGAAACGAGTTCATTTTGACAATTATATGTAAATTGAAATGGCAGAGTGATAGCAGCAAACGTTTGAAAATTGCAACAGGTATCAGAATGAAAAGAATGTGAATAGGTAATAAATTTGATAACATAAAAATAACACGCTATTGATGGCTACAGAACATCCTTGTTTTACAGCTGTTTAGTACATAATACTCTTATAAAAAGACAGTCACTAAGGTTCTGTATGCAATTTCTAGTGGAATACGTAGGCATAGTATTTACTTTTAATGGATATCATTTGTCACAGTAAAATATCCACAACTGTAAATATGGTGGAGACACTTTTATGTCAAAAATTTATTTCCATGTATCATCATTCACAATTTTGGAAAAAAATTCTATAGACTTTAATGCTAATTTCAACTACTTTGATAACTGTACTCAAGCTATGCTTTATAATTTCTTGAGTATAAATACAAAGAAGTTTTAAAACTCTTCTGATCACAACTAGAAATTTTCTGTGATGGCAAAACTTTTTCAGGGGCCGGGGAGATAACTCAGTAGAATAAGCACTTCCCTGGCAAGTGCAAGGGCCTGGGTTAAATTCCCCTTTCCACAAAAGAAAAAAAAAAAAAAAAAAAAACAGCTGCATCATCCTTTTCAGATTGATAATCTATTATTAAAATGTTCTCATTTGTCAAGCGGCGCAAGTCAACAACCAAGCTCCATAACAACGCTATCATATGGCTGCGGTGAGAGTCCTGAGCCTGGACCACATTGCATTTTCAGAAAAGCTTACAAGACTGTACTTCAACTAATTATATGATCCTATATTTATATGCAGTCCTTAACATAACTAAGTGTATTTTTGTTTCCTTTATTTTCTCTATTATTTAAGTTACCCCTGAGAATGAAGCCTATTATACCAACAAAAATCAAAATTAGCTATGTTGTTTAATACTTTGTATTTAATAAGGAGCAAAAACATTCAGTTAGTTACCTTTAATATCACAGTTCTAAAGCAAACTCTTTTTCCTGAAATGCAAAAATATTTCAATGTAATTTTAATTGGGTTTGATATTACATTATTTACTCATTAATTTCATTCACATAAAACTTACTAGTGTCTTCTTTCTTAACAACACCCCTTTGCTCTGAAAAATATCTAGTATTCATTCTTTCAACTATTATGGCTTCCATCATATCTACAGAAAATAGGAAAAAAGTATATTTTGAAATCCCAAAAAGCATGATAAGTGTATAAAACGCTTTCAAGTTATTTATTTCCCCCACTAATATTTCTAAATGTCATGGCACCAAGGGTTTTCATTTATTTTTTTGTCAAATATCTTCTTTATGATCAAGTAATATGTTGCTTCATTTATCATATGAGATCCTTTTATTCCCTGTGGTCATACTTTTAGTGCATACTTATAGTCTATTTTTGAATAAAAATAAGGTAAAGCATACAGTAAAATCCTTAAATTCATGCTGATTCTAAGAAGGAAGAAAAGGAAAGAGTGAGGAAGAAGGGAAAGAGACAGGTGGGCAGGGGGCAGGGAAGTAGCAAGGGAAGGAGAGAGAGGGAGAGAAGATTAGCCAAATCACTCATACAAAGCAATTCTATAAAATATGCAAAGATATTCCACTTTGAGGGAGATGGAGCATGTCTTTGTGCCTCTTAATTGTTTTCTGTGTGTAGTGACTTCTTTCTAATAGTATAGCATGGAAAAAGAGAATGAAAATAATTTTATCATAAAGTAACTTATGAGAACCATTCAGTAAAGCATGGAAGATTATGTGATGTTATGTCGTGCTGGTGTTACATAGCTTTGATATTCTGTAATGAGATTGCATATTACCTTCATTATCTTTCACTCAATAGGAGAAATGTAACATGTAAATATCAGTTCAGAACATTTTACAAGATGACTGAGAAGTATTCCCCTAAATATTTGAGGTTATCAAAAATAAGCAAAACCTGTTCTTTAATTCCAAACAAGAAAAACTGAAGAGGCATCATAAAATAGCAAAATGTGGTCTCCTCAATGGGATTCTGATACAATGTACACGCCTTACACATGGTCATACCTATTTTACTTGACATTCTTAAGAAATTCTTATCAGCCATCAAGTTTCCAGACTTTTAATGTTATCTCCTGTAAGAATAACCTATTTTTAACATAATTCATTGCTGTATTTTATTCCAATATTATTTAGCTTTTCTATTTTGCCTTGTACAAGTGACAAGTAAACAATGGTATATATCATGGTAGATTTTTATTTTGCTTGTTTAAAAACTGACTGTAATATTGCAAATCACTTACCTGACATTTTAATTAGAGGAGGTTATAAGCTTTAAAATAAATTTTAAATATTTGATAAAGATAAAATACATCAAATTATGCCCTTGGTGTATCTAATCATCTTCATTGTACACAGATTTATTGAATGAATAGAAATTTCAAATCAATACTTTATCATATAATGACTATTCCTAATTAAATAAAATAACCACTTTATTAATGCAGTACACATATAGGAACTGTGACAGTTCACATTGTAATGCTAAAAATAAGTTACTTGTTAAACTGCAGGTACATTAGCAATTTTTGACATAATTTTAATAACAGTATCACATTTTTAATTGTTAATTATGCCCCAAAATGCATCTTTTTATAGCCAAGTAATACCAATAAACACTTTAAAAAGATAAAGTTTTTGGATACGTATATTCCTACATCACTTTACAGATGCTAGAAAACTGCAATTGTTTACTTTAATCACAAATACATTCCAGGTTAAGCTGCCCAATATTTCTCCCAAACATGAGACTTGAACTACACAAGTTACATGCAGAAGTGGACTAGATGCCTGAAAGGGAGGTTTTCAAAGTATTCAATTATGGTAATAATTAACTTTGATCTCATTCCCTCCTGAAGCCAATTAAGCCAGATTCTCAGCTGGCTATTTCAGTTCTCCTGGTTATGATGGAGCAGCAAGGACTTGATTTCCTAGCCCCGGAAGGAGTTCTTTTGTCAGCCAGATGGTTGAACTCCTCTTCTACTCTTCATTTTTCTTGCATACTTTCTTTCAGTCATAGAATATTCTTCAGAATCCTTTTTCCCATACATGTACTTACATTCTTACCACAGCTTAGTAATCATCTGTACTAATTTTTTTTATTTGAGATACTAATTGATTTCTGTTTTCTTATTGAACTAAGATGGAGATTACTTGCAAATCTTCAGAATTTACACAAATATAGAAAAACAACAAGTGGTCAAGGAATGTATGGATGATAGATGATGGATCACAGTTCCCTAATGAGTTATAGGATGGGTAAAATAAATTTTCACACTAGTATTTTATAAATTTCTATTGTCAAAGTGAAAGGCAATATTTACTAACATATAATTCAAAGCTAACTGAACTTTGAGCACAAATGAATTTTTATTTCCAAATTAACTCCTAATACCTATGTAAATCATCTAAATAATTCAGCATCACACTAGAAACAGAGAATTTAAAATTTTTGCATTAAAAAAGAAAAAGAAAACAGACTATTATTATTTTTTATGTGTTTGGTACAGTCTCCCTATGCAGCTTGGACTCATAGTGATTCTCCTGTTTTCAGCAGCCCCAGCACTGGAATTATAACATGCACTATGCCCGTATTCTGTGACCAGCTCAGTGTGCCTGGCAGCAGGGCCAGCACAGCATGTATGCCAGGGAGGGAATCTCAGTCCCTCTGCTTCCCTGGGCAGGCGCTTAGTCTGCTGAGCTATCTAGCCAGCCCAAGAAAAGAAGATTTGAAAAAATATATATATATATACATATATATATGATATTGCTTTTTTGAGAAAATTATTATTGATTTTATAAATTGAGAGTTAATTTTACAACAATACAAAAAAAAGCCACATATCTATAAGCAAGTCCATACATAGCATCCCAAAGTCAAGATGCAAAATTTCCCCTCATGTTTTTGAGGTCCAACAAATAAATTACTATTGAAACTGTGTTCTTATACTATGCAAAGACCTATCTGTATTTGTTAGCACCATATATTTTAATCTCAATTATCTAGATATTAAGAAAATATTTCTAGGGAGACTATACGATATTTACACATGTGTGTCTGGTTTATTTCACTTATGAGTATATGTTCAAGTGGCATACACTTCAGTATAAATGCTTCAAACTTATCATTCTTAATAGCTGAGTAATACTCCATTATATAGAAATACCACATCTTTTTCAACCATTCCTCATGTGATGGACATCTTGGTTGTTTCCAAGATTTTGCTATCACACATTGTGCTGCTATAAACATAGGTACACATA
>PVKA01043976.1:0-16460 GCA_004027165.1 Ctenomys sociabilis
AAAGAAAGAAAGAAAGAAAGAAAGAAAGAAAGAAAAAATTGTGTGAGATTAAAAAGAGAGGAAAAGAGAAAAAAAATTAAAAAACAAGACAAAAGTAATTAATTATTACCTAATTAGCTAATTCAGCATTACCAACTCTTAGAGCACAGTACTTCTGAGGACCCTGCCAAATCTATAGAATAAACAACCAGGGCTTCTTCTAGTAAAACAAAATATTCTTGATTCTGTCGAGCTTCAGAGTTTTCCCAGCCTCCTCCTTCCCCATGGTTCTTTCTCTAGCCCTGAGAATGCGCTTTCCTCTCACACATGGACATATATGCTAATACTTATCCACAAGCTAGAAAGTTTCTCTCTCCAAGGTCTTTCCATATCTGTCTCTGTATGTCACTGTGTCTCTGTATTTTTTGTTTCTTTCTCTCTGTCTTTGTCTCCCTCCCTCTCTCCTCTCCTTCTTCCTTCCCTCTATTTTTTCCTCTCAACTTCGCCCCTCTCCTCCTTTCCCTCTGCCCTCCTTTCCTCCCTGCAGAGCCCTGCTTCCAGGTATGCTGCCCTCCAAGCTCAAGCTGCCCCAGCATCTCTGAACTCCAGCCTTTGTTGCCACTTGTACTCAGTAAAGCCAGCAATCCTGTTGCAATTACTCCTTTCAGGAAGAAACAGACAATCCTAGGGCTTTACCACATCTGTTTTCCAACTCTTAAGTATCACTGTCCTGAACTGCCCATTGTCCAGTGCTTGGATATCAATAGTTTGTCTATTTATCTCAGTTACAACTGCAGGACAAAAATCCTTCTACCATGCAGTCCTAATGAACAGAAACCAAAGACTCTTAAGTTTTAAACAGACAAAACAAAGCAAAAGAGCTTGTTAGTTCATAAAAGGCAGCTTCACCAGCACCTTCGGGAGTTGTAACTGATGGATACACTGTGACCAATACCCACAGATACAAACATCACAGATAGTCATTTGCATAGCTTTGTCCTTGGAACCCTTCTTATTTCACCCAAAATGTTTGAAACTTAATATACGTCCATTTTTCCATTATATGAAAATGATGCAGTAGTGAACAGCTGACAATGTTATTTTTGTTGAACTAGCTAATCTTTGGAAGCACTAGTCAGAGGCCCATCTAGAAGACTTCTTAAATTTTTATTAAGATCTTCATACAGAAAAAAGTATGTGTAAGTATGGCTCAGTATATTCTTCACACACATACTGCACATGCATGGGTTGCCAGACCCAGGTCAAGAACTAGGCATTTTTTCCTCCCAGAAGCTCTTTTAATGATGCCTTCCCACTTCCTCACCCACACACCATCAACTCCATTTTTCCATCCACCTCCGAGCCTTTTCAACTTTCCTGTCTCCTCCCACTGTAGTTTCTATGATCCTTACTTCTAACATTAATTTGTTCAGCCCATTTTTGCACTTTATAAATGAACTTCTAATTATGTACTCCTTCATGTTTGAGGGTTATCTCTATTTTTGTGCATAATTGTAGATCCCTCTTTCATGCCCCTTGCTGAGTAATTTCCCATAGAGAAAATCAACTCAAATTTATGTCTCTACTCCATCATAGATGGGCATTTGTGTAGTCTCTAATTGAGGCTCTTTACTAGTGGAGGGTCCATTGTGTATAACATATCCATGCAAGCAGCACCATTTGTGAAGACCCTCGTTATATTTCCCTCCTAAAAAATAGACCCACTCCACCCATGAGGAAGTTATAGCACCCAGACACTACAGCAAAACTAAAGTTCCTGAACACTGAATGTTTTCAGAATGTACAACTCCCTGGAATGTGCAAAGGCAGAGTGTAAATGTGGACTGCCATGGGGAATCTGCTTCCAACTCGCCTCCAAAAAGCACTGAACTTTTGAATCTGACCCAAATAATTATTCAAAGTGTTGAGAAAATGAAATTTGAACTTTGTCCAAACAATTGACTTTACATCTGATTTCTAAAGTCATATGAATTTTGCACATCAAATAGCTCTTTTAAAATTTTGCAAAGACTAAAATGAAGCTGAATTCAATTTTCCCCACAGAACATATGGACTTTCAAAAAGGCAAGAGAAGAGGTGGCTGGCAAAATATGTTTTCAGTTTTAACACATTTTTAAACAAAATAAAACAAAAATCATGGCTCAATGGCCCAGGCCCATAAAAATTACCATTTTTTCTGTCACTGACCTCTGACTATTAATGTCGTTTCTTATTATTTTATATAAAATAACTGCTCTTTGTACTAGTCTTACTTGAATGGTTTCATAAGGTTGGCAGGTATAAGGTTAAAAAAAATTAGCATCTCACAAATGAAGGAAATCAACATTTCCTTGAAAATCACCAGAAATAAGGACTTCTCCAGAAATTGACCTATGTAATTTTTTTTTAAGGGTTGGCTTAGGCCATCCTGCGGTGTGGCTGGCACAGCATGTGGAGCCAGGATCAAACTGTGCTTGCCCGACCTTGCCGAAGCAGGCACTTCAGACTGCTGAGCTATCTCGCCAGCCCAAGCCACTTAACTTTTTTTAAACACCATATATATATATATATATATATATATATATATATATATATATATATATATATATAATTTATTTATTTATTCATTGGCAGAACTGGGGATTGAACTCAGGCCCTTGCACTTAACAAGTAAGTTCTTATTCTACTGAGCCATCTCCCCTGCCAGATATATATCTTTTAGAGAGTTGGAATCTAGCAAAATATGAAGACAAAGAAAAATGAGAGAAGGGGAATTTTAGAAGAATTTCATTAACTGAATGCATTTTATGTAGCAAATTAGTGTTATTTTTATTGAACTCACAGATTTTCCCCCAGTTCATTGGAAATTTTCTCGGGGGGGAAATGCATGAAAAATTTTTCAGAACCCAAATGTTCTAACCCTTCAGTTAACCAGAATTTTTCATGCATGAATGAGTTTTGGATTCTTAGACCTCTGATTTGTAAGTCTACCTAATAAACACCTTTGTATACTTTGTCTTAGTTACTCTTTTCTTGTTGCTGGGACAAACACCCAACATCCAAAATGAAGCAAGGAAAGGTTTATTAGCTCACAGTTACTGGAGGTTTCAGTCCATATTCAGCTGGGTCCAACTCAGAGCAGCACAAAACAGGGTAACCTTTCATGGTGGAGGCAAAAAGCAGGTGCAAAAGGAAGGGTTAGCAGCAGCTCAGGCAGCTAGCTTCTCTCTCCACCTTGTATCATAATGTGAATTATCTGCCTTATGCAGGTCAGGTGCAGCATCCGCGTCCACAATAATCAATCACAAACTCCAGAAGCTGCCCCAAGACAACAGGAGGCATTGGGGGGACAACTATACACAAACCATAGCATACTTATATGTATATTTTATATTAATTCTATCCCCTGAGAGCCCTAACTCACATACCCTCCTTGCACTTAATTTCATTTCGGCAGCGTGAGTCTTTTCGCTGGCAGAGCACAGGCCCTGCACTAGCACACCCATTGCAGTGCAGTGCTTAAAGCACCACTGAGTCTGACTTTCTGGGCTCAGTCATAAAGGAAAACAGTTTCCACATAGGTTGAAATCAGCATTGACGCAACACACGTAAATGAAGAGAATTATTGAGGAGGGACCAGATAGGGGTGTGGCCATCTTCTAAGACACAGTTGGATGAAAGAGAAGGACCTCCACATGGAAAAAGAGAGGTCCAAATGTTGTCCTGAGCACCTACAATTTATACATGACCCCGTACACACCCATATGTCAAACCATCACATAGTACACATATAGTGTTCACATTTTCATGTATCCCTTAAATTTTAAGAAAAGACATAACAGTAAAGTTACCCTCTGGTAATGACCTAAGGAAAAAGGATGAACCTTGTTGAAGAAAGGCTGGAGTGACAGCTGGTACTTGTAGGCAGTTCTATATTCTGTCCAGTTTATATTCATGTTTATACTGGAGCTACCCAGCTTGTGTTTCAACAAATTATTTTCAATCACTCATAATCAAGAGTGGGACAAAATAGGGAAATGGAATAGCATACACAGATATGTAAACTAGGAGCAGAAAACATGCTAATTGGGTAGAAAATGCTTTGAAAAACAAAAATTCACTCAACTGTTTATAATATTCTTGACATCAGTGGCATGCATGACAGCTATAATATATAATAGTCAGAAAAATCACAATTCTAAAACTATACTATAAGATGATGTTGGAGAAATATCGAAGGTACAGGTAGTTAAGATAAGTTTCTGTTAAATTGCTATTTCAACATCCTGGTCCTTTAAAAGACTGACATTTGTCTGGTTATTTTTAGGAAACTATTCCTAAGTAAAGTGACCTAAAACTCAGCCCAAATATCTCCGCCTGAGGCCCGTTGGTCATAATAATATCCCTCCATTTTTTGGCTAGCACATAACTCTGTTATCTACTTCATGACATTTATCCCTCTGAAGTTATTGTGTTCATTTATTGCTTTGGGGACATACTGTCTATCTCATCTCATCAGACAGTAGGTGTCATAAAAATTATGGCAAAATTTGAGCCCACTTCCGTGTCCCTACTGCCTAGAACAATTTCCAGTACATGATTTGTCCTTAATAAAAGACGTTTTTCCCTAACAGTAGTAAGAAGTAGAGCCTTCCTTATAGAATTGTTAGGAAGGTTAAATTTATCAGGATGCTTAAACTATTAGCAGAGCACTTCGTGAATAAGACCTTAATAGAGGCTATTTGCTAGCAGCCATTTTGGAAGTGTTCGCGTTCTGTGTGCAACCTGATTATCAATATTTCTTACACAGACTTTAGCTTAGGATACCTGGATGTTAAATCTGGACTTTAGGTGGAGGACCCCTGGTGGTGCCCCCACACACAGCATTTCCATGTGGTTCACAGCCTAGTCTTGCAACATTAATGTTTAATGCAGTGTAATAATATACATTTACATCTGCTACAGATTAATAATTTACATGTGATATTTAATAGGAACCAGAATTCAAGTCCTCAATGCATCTTCAAAAGTATTGTCATCTAGCTCCCAAGTTCTGGAGAGTTTTGTGGCAACAAACCAGAAATGAAGGTGTTATGGGCCAAGAGTGTCTCTGCTTCTCCACCACCTCCCACCAACAGAAGAGACCTCAAGAAACAAATAATTATGGAAGGTTTAAAGCTTCAGGAACAAATCTAACTGATCCCCAAGTGACTTTGAGAATTTATAATTACATACTAGTTTTTGTGGGCGTTTTTCCACAGAACATTGCCATCCTAGAGTATCAGCACTGGAAGAAACTCCAGACAACACCTGAGACAGTCCCTTCAAGTTACAGAGCTCAGGTTCCAGAGAAATGAATTATCCGATGGCCCATGGTGAGATGTCCAGCACTAAAACTAAGGTTATGACTATGAAAACTCAGTTTCTAGTGGGCCAAGGTTTCTTCCTGTATAGGTGTGGGTATGCATCTTCAAGTCTAGGTGATTTGGATACACAGTTAAGTTTGAGAAGTTGTGTGTGTCTCTCTCTGTGTGTGTGTGTGTGTGTGTGTGTGTGTGTATGTGTGTGCATTCAATATATACAGGTTATCCTTGAAGTTTTAATTCCATTTGAATCATACAGTATCCATGTAATATATATAAAAAATTGTGCCAGAGAAATAACTCAGTGATCTAAGTGCCTTCCCGGACGAGCGCAAGAACCCAGGTTGGATCCCTGGTACCACATGCTGTGCAGGACCCATGCCTAGCTGGCCATCAAAACTGGGTGTGGTGATGGAAGCCCATAATCTCAGTGCTGGGTAGGCTGAGACAGGAGAATCACTATGAGGCTGAGCTGCATAGCGAGACCCTGTGCCAAATGAATAAATAAATAATTATTGTAAAACAATTAAACTTACAAAATACAACAAATAATACTTAAATAAACTCTTAAAGATTTGTTTCAATTCTTGTGTTATGTTATAGGGAGTCTATCCTGTGCATAGTGATACGTATATTCAAATGTACCCAAAAATATAGAAGATTTATTGAATGTTAGTATTGTAGTTCAAATCTGAATAAATCCTGGGGCTGGTCAAATAATTCAGCAGATTAAAGGGCCTGCAAGTAGGTGCAGGGGCTGGGGATTTGATCCCCGGGGGTTCCGTGCTGGAATGCAATGCACGCTGAGATGGCGATTGAGACTGAGCATGGTGGCACGCGTACATATAAGCCCAGCTCTTGGGAAGATGTGAGCAGTCAGATTCGATCTAGTAGTGAGACCCTGGTCACCCTGTAGACCCTTCCCTAAAATGTAAAAGTAAGTAAATAAATAAATCCTCTATCATATTTTGCCGATTGCTTATATCATTTATAGAAGTAAATTCCTTACAAAGTCAAACCCCATAAGAATTTTATAGGTATCTTCAAATCTAATAAATTTTATGTATATAAAATGCATGTTTGTGTATTTATAATTAAACAACATATAAGAATTTTTCAAAGTAGATTAAAATAAATATAGAACAAATGGGTTGTGACTTTATTAGTTTAGAGACTTGGATAGAACAAGACTTACTTAGTTCCTCCTCACTGGAGAGATCTTGGATTTTCCCCCACATTTTCTCACGTATTTTCCCCTGCTACAAAGGTCGTTTCTAATCCTTTAAAATTTCCATCTATTTTCCTCTAGGAAGCTTTGCATGACCACCTAAGTTGGAGTCCAAGTATTGCAGCTGATTTTAGCAAGCAAGGCAGCTTCTGGAGATGTAGGTTACTAAGTAAACAGTATCTCAGTTCTATAGACATCTAGGAGAGAGTTGAGCTACAAGAGGAATTTTTATGCTCTCCACAAAATGAAAGGCTGGGAACCAGCTCTAAGATGAACCTCTGCACTTAGGGAGTAAATTCGGGGAAAAGCCCACCTGGGAAATTGAAGGATTTACATCCAAAAAGGCTGGGCACGCCCACATGGGTTTCCTTTGGGGTCCCACAGAGACGCGAGCAGCAGCTGGTCCTGCCTTCCACTGAAACTGCATGGTGAAAACTGCCATTCTTGTACGTGAAAACTTGGAGAGGAGAAAGGTACAGGTGGTGGCCCTAGGACTTCCTGCTGGGTCCAAATCCAGTATTGTGGGCTACAGCCCCTTAACTCACCTCAGCAGCCAGGTTTGGCTCCAAAGAGAAGGTTCGGGGCCAATAATGAGAGGTCCTAAAATCCAGGAAGAAGCTGTGAGCAGGACGTGGAGCAGGACCAAACACTGACCAAACAGAATAACCAGGAGAGCAACATGCTTCCAGGAGCCCCTGAGGGAAAATGGAGCCCAGCATAAGTAGCTTTAGAAGCCAGTGAAAGGCCTGTGTAAAATACGTGTTCAAGGGAAATGCCAGAGAGAGTTACATAAAACAACATCAACAATATATATATAACATACACACACACACACACATACACACACACACCACACACACACACACACACACACACATATATATATATAATACTGTGGAGATGTTTATGGTAGATTTTTTTCTATAATTTAATTTTTTAAATGTTATAAAGAAAAATGATATGTTTATTAATCTTCTAGATTAAAAAAGCTACCACAGATTTTCAGGTGTGGTGACACACACCTATAATCCAAGAGCTAGGTAGGCTGAGGCAGAATGATGATTGCAAGTTTGAGACCAGCCTAGACTACACAGTGAGGTCAGGCCAGCTTGAACTACACAGTGAGACCATATCTGAAAGAGGAGAAACTACTGGTGATGATGGGGGATATGCAAATGTAAGTTTCCATGTACTTCTTATAGTTCCAGAATGCTCACGATCAAGGTGACTGCCGATTTGGCTTCTCCTGAAGCCTCTCTCCTTGACTGGTCACTCTGTCACTGGGTCCTCCTCTGGCCTTTGAGCTGCAACTGTACATCTCAGGTGTCACTCTTTGCCTGAGGGACACCAGTCACACTGAATTTGGACACCACTGTTATGGCCTTCTTGATCCTTCTTACCTCCCTGAAGTCGCTGTCCCCCAGATGTGGTCCCATGAGAAGTCAAGGTTTCAATAGTGGAACACACCATTCAGCCCTTAACAATTTCTAAAAAGTACAATATAAATTAGTATAAAAAATTAAATAATTGAGCTAGGTAACAGAAAATACCATCTCTCTCTGGTAGTGAAACAGAGGAAGAGCATGTGCATGGAAGATATGTATGATGAGGTTATAGTTTGATCTTGGCTTTTCGCCCTCTGACACTTGCTCAGGATGACTTCTCAAATTCCTTGTGTTTTAAAATTGTAGTTCATTGAAAAGAATTAGTTATCAAGAATGACTAAGAAGTGATTACAAAGATTGACGTTATAGTGGGATGATTTATTCCACATACAGAGAAACAAAGTGCAGCCTATTCCTTTATTCCCAATTATAATCTGTTTAATCTGATATTCTTCACACCAGGGAGAATAAAAATCAATTGCAATCATAGTTTACATTTTGTTTCCTTCTTCCATCACAAGTTTCAACAAAAATCCTAGAGATATGAATGGCAGCTGCATAGCACGGGTGGGACCTTATTGTCTCTGGCTGTGATTTGGACTCTCGAAGGCCATGCTCCCATGCACTGTAAAAAGGGGATAAGGTGATGATCTCAGCATTGACCCAAGACTTCCACACCATGGTGCCTGCTTCCAGCCAACACAGCTTGCCATGCAGGCTCCACATGTGATCACCCCTACAGCTTCAGGAAGTGGGGTACACCAGCTGCCTTCTCTTCAAATGTCCTACCTGTAGAACCTTGGATTTTTTCTCTCAGCCCAAATAACTCTGAGCTCTTTGTCCTTAGGCTTTTTTCTTCCTTTTCTCAAATAAGCTCCTTCCATTTCTTAATGAAAACAAATATTTCTCTGATGCATCCTTGGCCCTTGAAAATACAGGGCTGGGGTAGAGAGGGTCATAAAAGAGAAGTACTAGTTTGCATCATTTGTGCTGACACTGAACAATGGCATCTTCAACTGATGTCAGCTTTATGTGCCTCACTTTCTTCATTGATTAACCAGGTAAAACAGTAAATAATGAGCAAATTATAATCTTTCTCCGTATATATTTTTGTGGAACTGGGGATTGAACTCAGGCCTTGAGCTTGCCAGGGAAGCACTTATTCTACTGAGCCATCTCCCTGGCCCCATAATAATCTTTCTTATAGGGCTATTGGGTCCATTAGATTAAATAAATAAGTAGAGAATAACATGGTGCCCAGCACAATCAGTAGTCAGTGTAAGTTATCTACCACTGTTACTCCTGCTATTGCAGATATCATCACAGAATTTCAAAGTGAGGAAGCTCACTGGGGTAGACTGATCCAAGAAAGTGTGAAAAAAGTGAAAAGCTAGTCTTCTCCAGATCTGAGCTGTCTCAGATCTGAAATAAATAGGCGTTTTTAGTGAGAGTAACAGCATAACTACACTTCCAGTTTAGGCACGTCTTAATCAGATCAGGCTAAAGTAACATAGACGGGATGAAGTCAGCCAAATCCTGAAGGCTGGAAGTTCAAGGTCTGGGTGCCAGTGCATCTGGCTTATCTTGGCCACTTTCACTGTTGCTAAGGCACAATACTCAACACTCACAATTTATTTTTTTTGATAATTTTATTGAGAAACAAATAGCAATGAGACAGTTTCAAAACCAATTAGTAGGACAGTTTCAATAATTAATACAATGCATATTGTTGTCTTAGTGGTTATTCATTATACAAGATGTAGACATGATATCCTGTCCACAAACACTATTAGAACAAATCTATCTATTTATCAAATTATGAGAATGTAGCTGTATACCTATCCTAACTATTTTGAATATACAGGTACAAAATGGTCATTCATTTGTATCCCCTTTTTTGTTTAGTTTTGTCAGAGAAGGATATTCCATTGTCATTTAAATATTGTAGGTGCATGAATTCAGCAACGTATTCCAATGTAGCCCAGTAGTCCATAATGGTAATGGGTTTTCCATAGGATGGGCAATGTCAGAAGTTGTTGACTTGAGCCTTTTACAGCTCAGCATATTAATATGGCTTTACTTTTTATACCTCATTTTCATACTTTTCTGCTGGATAGTGAAGACCAAGATAAAGAAAGACCTATATAATAAAAAATGTGACTTTTGTATCTGATAAGGTCAGTCAAATTCCCTCAGGATTTATCCTGAGACCCTGTACTGCAGTTTGTAGATCCTTTGTCAGTGTCAGCCATGTGGATGAGTTACGGCCATTGTTTGACCAATATGCTCTCTGTGAAAGCCTGAGAGAATGTTTTCTCTCCCTGTGACTCTCTTTAGGCACACACTACATCATCAATCACTTTCCTCTGTGGCCCCATAATCTTCTTGATCAGAAAATTTGGGATCCAACTGAGTTACATGATGTTATAGTATAGTTCTCCTGAGTCTTCACTGACATTAAAGGGCTAGGGCCAAATTGTTGGCTATCCTTGCAGCCCTTCTTTTTCTCTAATTTTTGTTCTGCAAACTTGTGCTGTTAGCCCTCCAGAAGAGAAGCTTATTATTATTACCCTACAACATATGCAGTTGAGCTTTACCTCATCTGTCTGAATATCAAACATCTTAGGCATAACATGGAACAGGTATTTTCCATCAAGTATTGATATGTTAAACTTTAAGTCCCTACAGAATATGGAGAAAAAAATTAAAAATAAATAATATTAAAAAAAAGGAATGCTCTATTACATATTTTTACACAGAAATTTAGAATTCTAACCATATACAGCATTTCAGCAGGACATTCTTGTGACTTTTTTTTTTTTCTTGTCTCTTGTTTTCATTTAGTACCCTTTTTTAAAAAAAGAAACATTTTCTTAAGAGACAGTATGGCAGTGACTGGTATGTCATAACAAGCAGAATGTATTTAGAAGACCAGAATGGCAAGCATTCCAAACATGAGCCTACTATTACATATGCACAGCCTGACAGATACGTCACACCCCTACTCCAATCACCTTCCAAACACATGCGGCTTTGGGGGCCATTTTAGATCAAAGTCATGGCATTGCTCTTGCTGAGACCTCCCTTCTGGGAATGATAAGAGTCACCTCTTTCACCTCTACGTGGTTGTTCTTGGGCACACGCACATGAAGAAAGTGCCATCTGTCTGTCTTACTTTCTGACTATGGACTAAATCACATCACCAAGGATCTACTGTCATGATCTACTCTAAACTTCAACACTTTCTTACTCAGTTAAAATACCATCACACTGAAGGTTAGAGCTTCAACACATACATTCTTAGAGGTATACAACGTTCAGTCCTCAAAAGGCCCTAACATGTAAAAAGGTAAGAACTTGTCACTTCTGCCTTTATGCTAAGATACAGTGAGCAAATTGGAAAACAATGACTTTTCTTGGATCCATCCAGTCACTGGGGTTTCAGGGTAACTGCCGCCACAGTATCTGATAGAGCTGGCAAACACAGAGGATTATGCATGAGATTTGCTTCTCTGCAAGGGAAGTCTCTGGAAACTAGTGAGAATATGGAAATGGCAATTTAGATGGAGTACTAGAAGCTGTAGGTTGGCTGAGAAGATATGGAGAAAAAGCTGAGGGCTGTAGACCTGGAGAAAAAGATACAGAGAAAAAACTCAAGGAAGCTTCAGGGACACCCTACATTTCAATGGGTTTTGTCTCTGGAAACACTCTAGATCCTATTGACAAAGACTTGAGAAATATACTTGTCAAGAAAAAAGGCCCTGGCAAGGGAAGGGTCAAAGTACTTACCGTGAAATATATTGGAGAGGGATACATAATGAAGGCAATGGGGGAGTGGATATAGTGAAAACATGGTCATTAAAACCCAGTATTTTATAAAATTAATAGGCACTGGTAATAAAAGAAAATATAAACATGAAAGTTCACCTATAGTGAATGATAATTTTAAAAGTGAAGTGTCTAAATACACTAATTATAGGCAGATTGCCAGAATGAATAAAAACCAATATCTCATAATAATTGGTGGAATGGGCAGACAGAAAGATAGCAAGCAGTTCTCTAGCTGAAAAACACTCTTCATCCCTTTGATCTAGTACATACTTGCACTTACAGAATGCTTCATTTAACAACTGAAAAATATCCATTTATTTTATATATAGCATTCATCAAGATACCACAAACTGACCCCAAAAGTATACCCTAATTTTTTAAAGCATCAGAAACAGCTAAAGGAACAGTAAAAGGAAACTCCCTACCATGAATTATGCAGATATAGAAAAAATAAGAAAGATTGGAAATCAATAGCACGAGTTCCTACTGTAGGAAACTGGTTAAGAGAAGTGTAGGCCCAAGAGAAGGACCAGAAAAGGAATTATAAAAAATTAGAGCAAAAGTCAATGAAGCTTAAAACAGAAAATCAGTACAAAAAAATCACTAAAACAAAAACCTAGTTCTCTGAGAAGGTCAATAAAATTGATATCTAATTAGGCTGAATAAGAAAAATATGAGAAAAGTAGTACCAATATCAGAAATTTTAAAGTGATCACTATTATCTCCACAGGTATTAAAAGGATAAAGATTAAATATTATATAAAATTATATGCATGAATATTTGATAGATTAAATAGACTCAGTGCTTTAAATTGCATAAAGAGAAATAAATAATCTGAATAGGCTTACATTTATTAAATGCATTGAATTGAAAATAATATTCCAAAATGAAAAACAAAAACTCACAAGGTTTCACGGTAAAGTTCAGGAAATATTTGAAGAAATGGCACAAATTCTCTATAATCTTAAAGAAAATAAAAGCAAGAAGAACACTTCCTTATTCATCCTCTCTAGCCAGCATTACTCCAATGCCAAAACTCGATAAGGTGTTACAAGAAGAAAATCTGTAGTCTATTGGTTCATATTGAACGCAAAAGTCCTGAGCAAAATATTACTGGCAAAATCTAACAGTATATAAAGATTAAAGTACTTCCACCAAATAGATTTACTCCATGTGTACAATTATAGTTCAACATTCAATAGTTAAGAAAGGTAATCCACTATATGAACAGGGTGAGGAAGTAAATCACATAATATGAAGTGAGGACAACAAAAGCATTTGACTAAATCCAACATACATTGATAATAAAATCTCAGAAATTGGGAACAGAGGAAATTTTCTTCAATTTAATAATGAACAGCTACCAAAAAAGGTCTTGCATCACATTAAATGTAAGAATACTTAGAAATAATGCAAGGATTCAGTCTCTTACCACACCTAGTCAGTATCATATTGGATGTCCTACTTAATACACTGAAATATGAAGTATGTATCTTGAAAAGAATGATATGAAAAGTTCCCAAAGAATTAACGAAATAATGCACCTGGAACTACCGCAAGTACAACAACATTATAGCATACTATGTTGAACTTTGAAGTCTTTGTTTTCCTATATATGTAACGAATAATAAGTATTTGAAGTTAAAGTAACAATACTTTACCATTTGTAATAGCATCAAACAATTTTAAATATCTAAAGATAACCTGTATATATGCAGAAACTATCAAAATAAATGCAGAACACTGATAAAAAATCAGAAGACTTAATATAGCATTATCCCATGTCCATACAGAAGAAGAATATTTTTGAAACACCCATTTCCCAATTTGATCTCTAGTAATTTCAATAAAACTATCAGCAAACTCTACATATTGACAAACTGATTCAAAGCTTTATACTAAAAAAGGGGGGAAATGTGTAATAATCAGAATAATAATGAAGAACAAAACTGAAAGAGTCATACTTCTCTTAAGATTAAATGCAAAGCTGTAGTAAAGAAGATATGATGGGGCAGGATATAACTCTTTGGTACAAGCACTTACCTGGAAAGCACAAGGTTGTGAGTTCAATTCCAAGTACTGAAAAAAAAGACATGCTGCCACTATGGAAAAGATAGATAAATCAACCACTGGAAAAGAGTAAAGAGCAGAACAATAAACCTTAACAAATATACTCAACTGATCCTTGACAAAGAAATATATGCATTTCAATAGAGAAAGTATAGAATAGCCTTCCATAAATAGTGCTGGAAAAGAAATAGATACAAAATTTACAGTTTTATACAAATTAACATGAAATGGACCATAGAACTAATTGTAATATAAAACATAAAATCTCTAGAAGAAATGCAATGTAAACACACCTAAAATTTCTAAAAGAAAACTAGGTTTCAGGATGCTGCCCCTTTCTTTTGTCTTTCTTTTGCTTTCTTTCTTTCTCTTTCTTTCTTTCTTGCTTGCTTGCTTTCTTGCTTTCTTTCTTCTTTATTGATGCTGCCTCTTTAGATACAACACCAAAATCACAATTTGTGAAAGAAAAAGTAATTTTTAGACTTTATTAACATTTAAATTTCTGTGCTCCAAATGCACTGTAAAGAGAACAAAAAGATGAGCTGTATACTGGGAAAGACATTTGCAAAACATATTCCTAATAAGGAGCTTGTATTTCAACTACGCAAAGAACTCTAGATAAGAACGCAATGACCCAACTTTGAAATGTGGCAAAGACTTTATCAGTGCCTCATCAAAAACAGATTTACAAATGGCAAATAAGCATTAAAATTATGTTCCACATCATCATTAAAGAATTATTAATTAAATAATAATGAGACATCTTTATATTCCTATTAGAATGGCAAAAGCCCATAAAAGTGACAGTGCTGATCACTGGTTAGGCTGTGGGTAACAAGAACTCACTTACTGCTGACAGAAATGCAACAGTATAGCCACTTCAGAAGAAACTTATGAAGCCGAGTTTCCTATGCAGTCTTACCACGTGTCCCAGGATCCATATTTCTAGTTAGTACCCCAAATAACTTGAAGACTTATGTCCACATGAAAACCTTCACGTTATGTCTTATAATAGCTGAACAGGGCTTAGTGGCCATGAGAAAACCCATTACCAAGGCCTCAGGGTCTAGCTTAATTCTCCCTCATTTTTCTTTGGAAAAATGATTAATTCTAAAACAAGGGAAAGAAATGTACAACATTATGAGCCTACAGCACTCTGTAGTGCCAGAAAGAAAGTGCTCCAAAATTAATTCATTCTAATGTGGATATGTCCAAGATATTTCATAGCCAACTGGAAGATTTTCCAATGGCCCAATCTGAAATAACTGGAGCCACAAAAGATATAAAACCGTTTGGAATAAACTTTGCTATAGTGTGAGTCCCTGTCATCTCTAAAACTCATGTTGAAATTTACTATAACAGTATTAAATGGCAAGGCCTCTAAAAGGTGACAAGGACACGAGGGTTCCACTGTCATGTGAGACACTGGTACTAGTATAAAAGGATGAGTCTACTCTCTTGTGTACTCTCATTCCTCTTCCTCCTTCTCTCCTACTCCATTTTTTCCTTCTCTTCCTCTCTTCTCTTTCTCCATTCCTCTCTGCCTACTCTTCTCACTTCCTTTCTCTCCTTCCCTACGCCTTTTTTCATTTAATGATGGAGAAGGCTCTCATCTGATGTCAGCACCTTGGTACCACACTCTCCAATGCTCAGATCTTTGAGCCAATGTGTATCTGTCCATCATAAATTGTCCACTCCTGGAAATTTATAGTTACAGCAAGTGCTAAGAAAACTAAGACACGACTCAAAGAATTCTGTATTAGTTACTCTTCTCTCATTGATGGGACAAATACTCAACATTCAAAATGAGGGAAGGAAAGGTTTATTTATCTCATAGTTACTGGAGGTTTTAAGACACTGGAGGAGAGGCCAGGGCACTGTGGTATCCAGGGTGACCCTCTCCACATCTCTGAGAAAGCACAGGTTAGCCAGTTTAATGGTTTGTGCCACCCCTTGGGTCCCATCCTGGTCCTCTGGCCTTACCCCTCAAGTCATTCGTTGCTCCTCCAGCCATTTCTGCTCCATAACTTACATGGGGCTTTGCAGGGACAACTAGACACAAACCATAACGTTCTACCCTTGGACCTCCAAAGTCTCATGCACATCCCTTTATGCAAAAGACATTTTAGTCCACCTCCAGGAGTTTCCAAAGTCCCAACAGTTTCAACATTGCTGAAAAGTACAAGTCCCAAGTCTCTTCCAAGATCAAAGGCAAACTCTCAACTGTGAGCCCCTATACAAATAAAAAATTAATTATATCCAACATTCAAAGGCACAAGATAAACACTGCCATTTCAAAAGGTATATACAAAAGGATACAAACCATTGGGGCCAAAATAAGCCCAAAATCCAAACATTAAGTCCTATAGTTCCATGTGAAACATCTGAAGCAATCTGTGGCAAATTGTGAGCTCCATATCGCTCCACCCTTATGGTACTTCTGGTGGTTGTAGCTCCCATGGCTTCTCTCTTAGGTCAGCTTTGCTCCCTCTTTGCAGTTTCCCTTAAATGACCCACATTCTTGTCTTTTCCAAACTTCTGGGGTTTCCACAGAGTAGGCTTCTCACTCACACCCTTACACACTGCCCTCTCAGGGGCACACT
>PVKA01043977.1:0-16462 GCA_004027165.1 Ctenomys sociabilis
TTTTCTCCAAGTTTTCCTGGTCTTTAAGATTTGAGTTTTAAGGTCTGTTATACTTCTAATTGGTTTACTTTTATAAATCATTTGTTCCCCTGTTCTAACTGATGAGAAAAGTATGTTTCAAGGATTACTATTTCTTGCCTGCTTGGAATTTTTCTTTTGAGTAATGAAAAATACTTTTCATTACATCTAAAAACAAGGTTTAGGATTTAAGAATAAACCATTTTTTCCTTGTGCATTGATATCAACTTTAATCACTAAATAGATGAAGATAACTGAGATATTTGTTCTCAGAAAAGGATATCAGTTTTATCTTTAACTGGACTAGGATACATTTTCCCTTTCTAATTACTATAATAATTAAAACAATTTTATCATTTGTAAATCCTAAGCATTATCGGATGTTAGCATCAAAATTTATACAAAATAAAATATGGAAAATAACATTTAAAGCAAAAGAAAGTTAAATTTACAACACCTTAATTTATATAGTATTATATTTATTACTTTTTTCTTTACATACATAAAACAAGGCATCCATATTTCATTGTTGAAATATTCTTCATAATAATTTGAAGAATAACTATAAAGTCATGTGCTATATGTATTCTCTTTTGCAACAAAATGGCATTGAGAATAATTATAGAAATTAATGACCTTGCAATAGTCATGACTTTAAATCAAGCAAAGCCTCTAAATTATTTTAATTGCAGCATCCAGTTAAAATATTTGGTCAATGAGCCTTTACAAATTATATTAACTTGCAAAAATAATTTTGCCGCAATATATATCATGCTAGCACACATTTATATTGGCTTACTTTAAAATACAATATTTCTTACAATGCTGTCTCCTGGAGTTCTGTGTTCATTTCCTAAGTTGGAGCCTCAGGAGTGGACTTAGTCTTAGGCTGACAGGCGTTGAAGAACTTGGAATGCATCTCTTCCTCATAAACCACATACACTTTCCAGTTAAGAAGATGACATTCCTTCACTGTACTAGATGACATTCCTTCACTTTTATTATTCAATAATAAGAATCCTGAGGAGTATCAGCATTTAGGCTACCTCAGGTCCCAGTGACATCAGCTGAAGACAAGAGCAGAAAAGGCTTTCTGCTTAGTCCCATACAATAATTTATTATCATAGTTTTTCTGTAATCATCAAATTAGAAATGAGTTTGCATTTATACTTACATGAAATGGTCACTTTTAGAATGGTACTATGTATTTTTAAAGGGAATGAGGATTGAATAAGTTTTGAGTATTTCTAGTCATTAAACAACTTCCTTTTATCTGTATATTAACCACAGAACATGTGGCATATGTTGTCTCTTATGAAAATTCATTTATGACTTAATGAACATACAGCTATTTCCTAAAAGGTTTTTAACTCTAATAATAAAATATATGAGAAATATTTTCTAATCTGACATTACACTATTGGATATTTGAAAAGATGAAAGAAGAAAAAGAGAGAGAGAGAGACAGACAGACAGAAAAGCATAAAGACATCCACAATATTCACATGAATATTCATAATGGCAAATAAGTAGAAATAGTCAATGTGCTCATGAACTGATAAGTGAAGAAAACATGATACTTGTATTAAATGAAATGCTACTGCAAAGTAAAGTAGAATGAAATCAGTTTATTGTTACTGTTAGCACAAGAAATTTCTGGGGCCAGCCAAATAACTCAGTGGATTAAAGCGCCTGCAAGCAAGTGCAGGGGCCAAAGGTTGTTCCCCAGGCCTGCTATGCCAGCCCTAGCCCCAGGGCACACTGAGATGACAAATAAGGCAACTGAGACTAGTCGAGCTTGGTGACGCAAGCCTGTAATCCCAGCTCTTGGGAAGCTGTAAGCAGGTGGATCACTACAAATCCAATGTAATAGTGAGACCCTGAACACCCTGTGGACCGTTCCCTAAAAAAAAAAAAAAAATTTCTAGTATGCTCTGTATAGCACAGTAACTGTCAACAACAGTTAGCTATTGTACATTTCAAAAAGCTAGAAGAAAGGATAAAAGTTTGATGCAATTTTTAGATTATATATGTATACACACATAAACACACACACACATACACACACGCACACATATATATATATATTTATAAAGATATACAAATATATCTATATATAAATATCTCTTGGTATATAACTTTGTTAGAAGATATATATATATATATATATGTATATTTTTTCATGTCCTATACACGTGTGTGTTTTAGAACAGCATTACCCCATGTATATATGCTCTTTGTATGTATCAGATAATACATTTAGTTCTACAAATGAAGTAATATTCAGCAGTTAGTTTTATTTTTTACTTTATTGCTCCACTTCAAACTCTTATTCACACAAGTACCTCAATATAGTAAATGTTTGGTCATCACAGAAAAATTTCAAATGTATTCAAAACTTTTACAATGAAAACTTTATTGTCAAAATGAAGGATGCGCTACATGACTTGAAAACTGAGATATCAATTGTGCAGCTCAAAAGCAGAGAAATGTCTTCTTCATTTTGTTTTCACTTTAACATGTAATTTAATTGAGGCTGTTGCAAGTGCATCTAGATCGAGTTACGGATGCTTCTATCAGTTGTAATCAGTTTTGTTTGACCTACTGGCATCACCAACTGAATACTTGACTTTCTGTATTTCTGTAGTTTCCGTAAAATCAGCCACCCAGGCAGCACTTCCAGTCTTCCAAGTTGTCACTTGGGGGCATGAAGTAGCGCTAACACACACAGAGATCATTGCAGCAAGTCGAGAGAAATAGCAGCAGAGAGTTGTTGATCTCAAATAGTTATATTCTGAAGAAAATTTTTAAAAATGCCTCAAATCAGCTGAAATAGGATCTATCTCTAAACTACTTACTCTTTATTCTATATTTTAAAACTTTATGTGAAAATCAGTGTCAGTAAAATTAAAACTGATTTTGTTACATGTGGAATTTATCATCATAACAAGCCATGGTTTATGATGATGAAACTAAAGAACATTGCAGGATAAGGCCCTAGAATACCAAAATATTGAATGTGATTGTAATTATAGGGTAGTGCTTGTGTCATTTTTTTTTTTCTTGAGCCTGGAAACTACCAGTTGCAGAGAGAGCAACAACACTGAAAAGAAAAAAAAAAAGGTGGAATAACAAACTTATTCATTTCATGTCATTCAAAATTTCTCAAGGTTGTTTTGAGACTTTGTCTTAAAAGGATATATATATATATATATATATATATATATATATATATATGCATTATATTATATATAATGCATATTATATTATAATACATAATCAATTACATATTATATAATTACATGTTATATATTATATAATAAATTATATATAATTTTATTTTAATATTTATTTATTTATTTGGAACAGGGTCTCACTGCACAGCTTGGACTCATAGTGATCCTCCAGTCTTAGCCTCCCCAGTACTGGGATTACAGGCGTGTGCCACCACCAGTTTTATAGCTGGTGCAGGTTCCAGGATCAGCTTGGCATGCAGTACTGGGGATCTAACCCACCCCCTTGCACTTGCCAGGCAAGGGCTTGTTCAGCCAGGCTATCTTCCAAGCCCCAAGGGACACATTTGTAAATCAAGTATTGTATGAAGCACTTCTAATAGCAACCTATTTAGTTTGTTTGTTCTATTTGTTTAGTTACATTGTAAACCCAACCATAGACTATCAACAACTAGAAATTCTATTCTGTACTTCAAGATATTCTCTGGTTAGATTCCATGTCTTCTCTAGTGAAAATTGAAAACATTCATCAACACATTCAAAAGAATAAAGTTAATCTAATTTAATTTGATTTGGCACTTTATTAATAACTGTGATGATTAGTGTAGATTGTCCACTTAGCTGGCAATTAAATTAATAGATGGTGTGCATCACGAGGATTATACCCAGTTCCTTCCTTTGTGCTCTACTGTTCTGATGTGCATATCTTCACCCCATAACGTGCCCAAAGTTCTTCCATGGACTTTTTGACTTGCAGCCATCTACCTGATAGGTTCTGGCTCGAGGACACACTGCTAAATTATCATGGCCCTGATTCAACAGGGCTGCATCCCAAAAGCAACAGCTTACCTTCCCAACAACCACTTCCTCCTCCTTCCCCACTCCAGCCCTGGATGTGACTTCCTTTTACCTTTCCTGCCCACACATCAGAGTCCCGAGGCAGCCCATTATGTATCAGTAAGCCTGTCCTTCAAACTCTGCTTTTACTGGTCCTCTCTGTGTCGTTAGCCCCCTTTATTTGTACTTAGCTACACAGCTGCCACTGAGAAACCTAACTCTAGTGGTGGATTGTAAACTCTGATTCTGGAGCTAGAATTTAATTTCTTCTTCTTCCCTTAAAATGTGAGTGCCAGTAATGAAAACTGACCAATACAATATCTATTTAAAGCTAATTTACTTTTATTGTTTCAAAGCATAAAATCCTGGGTATTAAGCCTAGAAAATCATATAAATCATTTAATACAGGTTTTTTAACATATATTTTTTAATGCATTTGGCACAGAGTCTTACTAAGCAGCTCAGACTTGCAGTAATCCTCCTGTTTTCAGCCTCCTCAGTGCTGCGATTACAGGCTTGCACCATCACTCGGGATCTCAGAGGCTGGCTCAGCATGCCCGGGGCAGGACCTGTGCAGCATGTGCTGCCAGGACCTTCCTGTCCCTGCACTTGCCTAAGCAGACACTTAGTCCCCTGAGTGCTTAGTCCCCTGAGTGCTTAGTCCCCTGAGTGCTTAGTCCCCTGAGTACAAATTTTGATGAGAAATACTTTGGAAGTTGGTAAGAAATATGAAGTTTTATAGAGTTAAAAGGCAAGGCCAAAATAAGAGAACAGTAATAACTCACTTTGTGTACTATCAGACATCTTGCACAAAATAATTAGCAAATAATGAAGGTTCAGTTGCAGCCTATTTCAAATTATGCAAGTGACCTGATTTCTCAGGTGCATTCACTTTACCCACAAAGATCTACTAACTGTAATATATGTAAATTTCAGAGATTCACACAGTGGGCAGGGCTAGGCTCTGGTAATAAAAGTCAGAAAACAAGTGAGTGATGATTCGCTTGGTAGACAGCTTTGATATATTCCGTGTGTACAGATGTCAAATCAGAAGACAAGGCTTTCGACTGGCCCTGGTACATGGTGACATTCATAATGCTCATGGTCTAGTTATGGTCAAGTGTGACAGTGGAGTGTTTAACATATGAATGGAAGAGTGTGTTAGGCACACCAGGAATGTTCTCACTAGAACATTTTAAAACAACTTTTAAAACACACCTGGTGAGAGAAGTACCGTGGAAACTGTTGATTGGTATTTAGGAACCAACTGGACACAGTCATGGCCACATCTCAAGTGCAGCTTCTGCCATGATGTCATTCTTTTCTTAGCCTTCCTAGAAAGTCTCCAGAATCTTCTCTAAAATAAAATCTAAAAGACAAAGGGGAGAAGATTCCATCCAATGAAATTTGCCTGCCTGCTCGTCCAGTCAGGACATCTGGAAGTGACAAACTGCATTCATAGCAACAGTCTGCCATTCAATAGTATTAGGGCTACCCCTCTAATTAGTGCATTCTGCCTTCAACTTATTAAGTGAATTTTGAAGCTGTATCTTTTCTTGGTGACAGGAATATATCAGTGTTAATGAGTAAAGAAAGATCACTTCTCGGAAGGTTTTTATGTCTGTACTTACTGAGAAAGACCAAAATAAATATTAGCTATAGATATGCAAAAATTACCTTGTAATAAATCCTAAAAACAAAGAAAAATGTGGCAAGGTTTTAACATATTTAAGAATCAAGGGGAAAAGGAACTGTTGTGGTATTATAATAGGGAGGTTTCATCGAGAAAATCACATTTCAAGTAACAATTCATTCCATTGAAGGAAGTAGCGTTGTGGGCATCCAGTGAAAAGGAAAGCAGGTAGGGAGCAGGCAGTGCAGAAGATGCAGCGAGGTGCGGGAGCACCAAGGCTTGAAAAGTAAGGCAGTCACTGGCTGGGCAGCAGTAGGCAGAGAGCAGCTAGATAAATGTACAGAACATGCAGATGAGCCTACAGATCAAGAGTGTAACAAACGGGAACCCCACTCTGCCTACAGAAAGATGAGCCTGCATCATTCCTAGGAACATGGATGCAGTAAGTTAGATGCAAGCTGAAATGTGACCTAGCTGCTGTCACGTGAGCATGCAAAAAATGTAAATGAAATAAAAGCTAAATAAGAGGTAGATAGTAGAAAGCAAGGGTCTTCTCCAAAAGGAGAGGCTAAGAGACAGAGGCAGTGGAGAGGGGAGGAGAAATAGAGGTAGAACTAGCTACATGTTATAATTATGCAGCAGCACTCTGATGAGCACAATCATCGTGTTCTGCAAGCACAGTAGTCCCTCTCTTCTCAAGCTTGTTCATTTCCACAATTCTGGTCACAAACTGAATTACACTAGAACAGAGTCAAATTCTTCCATAAGATCAACACTAAACTGTATTAAATTGGATTTGGTTCTGTTCTACTGAAACATTATTGCTCTATGCCATTTGAGAACAGAGGTAACACTTTAGGTACTAATAAAAAGGGAATCAGAATACTAAAGAAAAATAAAAAAAAAACTATATGATTAGTAAAATAGGTAGTTAATGCAACAGGAGCAGTAAACACAAAGAGAGCAACACACTTGATAAAATGTGAAAATAAAGTCAATCTAATAGGAAGAATGCACTTCTTAAAACTATAGTCAGATAATTTCCATGATTCAACCTAATAAGATACAAAGAAGTAAAAGTACTTTGAATATGAAACATGAAGATGTAACAGAGACTGAAATTTCCAACGCCACTGCTAAATGATATAGATCTGTACAAAACATTTAGAATACTTACAGAATGTGATGTTAGAACAAAATTTCATCTTCATCAGTTGAACAGTTGCAGATTCAAGGATGAAAATCACAAATGTCATTTCAGCAAAGAAAGCTAAAACACATTGTTTCCAAAAGATCATGCTTCAGCCAGAAAGGAAAGAAAAGAGAAAAAAAAGAAATAAAATCATAGCCAAGATCTTATCCAGAAAATATGAGGAATGACTCCAATACAGCTGAATTTTTTATTTATTTTTTAATTGAAGTACAGATATCAATGAGACAGTGTTAAGACACCTTAATAGGATGGATTCGATAAATTAATACATTGAAAACTGTTTTTATAATGTTTAGGTATCGTAGAAGGTGCATACATGATACTTACAGACATTATTATAACGTATGCCGCTTATCAGTAAATTAAGAGCATGTAGCTCTTTATGTATCATATTTTTTATACCTGAATTACATCAAAAATTCAATAATTAATACTTTATGCCTTGTTAATTTCCTAGTGGTTGTCGATAGTACTAGAAGCCAACATAATATCTGTTCTACCCACCATTAGTGCAAATCTTGCCTCCCACAGAATTATGAACTCACACCCTTATACTTGCTAGGTAAGCACTTATTCCCCTGAGCCATCTCTCCAGCCCCTAGAATTATGTAGAAGCACGGCATTATCTACCCCAACTGTACTGTCCATACACACACATCATGAATCTTCCTTTCTATACCCCTTCCTTTGTCTACACCTGTCAAAGATGGGCACTCCATTGTCATTCAACCAATTTAGGTGCCTGAACTCGATGACACAATCCAAAACAGTCCAGCATTCCACAACAATAGTGAGTTATCTGAAGAAGTTATCGACCATAGTCATTTAAAGCTCAACTTATTATTATGGCCCCGCATTCTATACCTCATTTTTATACTTTTCTGCTGGATGGGTGAGATCTGACAGAGCAAGACCTATATACCAAAACATGTAGTTTTTGTTTCTGATAAGGTCATTGAAGTCCCCTCAGGGTTTATCTTGTAATCCTGTACCTTATTCTATAGATCCTTTGTTCTTCATCCATGTGGATGAGTCACAGACAATGCTTGACCAGTTTGCTCTCTGTGAGAGATTGAGAGAAAGTTTTCTTTCCATGTTACTCTCCCCAGGCACACTATAGAACTCCGATATATTTCCTCTGTGGCTCCATAATCTACTTGTTCAGAAAATTTGGGGTTCAACTGAGTGTCATGATGTTACAGTACAGGTTCACTATGTCCTGAGTCTTCACTGACCTTGAAAGGCTAGGGCCAAAATGTTGGCTGGCCTTGTGGCTCTTCTGTTTTCCCAATTTTGATCTGTGAACTTAGGTTGTTAACCATCCACAAGAAAAGCTGATTAGTACCCTATCACCTATGCCATTCACTTTGCCTTATCTGACTCAATTGTTTTTAGTTTTTGTTGTACATTTCTATTTGTATTTCTTCTTTTTGTTTCTTATACTAGGGAGACTATACAATATTTGTACATGTGTGTCTGGTTTATTTCACTTATGAGTACGTGTTCAAGTGACATCCGCTTCAATATGAATGCTTCAAGCTTATTATTTTTAACAGCTGAGTAATACCACATCTTTTTCAACCATTCCTCTTGTGATGGACATCTTTGTTGTTTCCAAGATTTTGCTATCACAAATTGTGCTGCTTTAAACATAGGTACACATATAACACTATGATATAATGTTTTCAGTTCCTCTGGGAAAATTCCTAGTAGGGGAATAGCTGGCTTGAATGGGATTTCCAGTCCTACTCTTTTGAGGAGTCTCCACACTGACCTCCACAATGGTTGTACCAGTCTACATTCCCACCAGCAGTGGAGAAGTGTTCCCTTTTCCCCACAACCTCTCTAACATTTGTTGTTAGTTGATTTCCTTATGATAGCCATTCTTTCTGGAGTGATGTAGTATCTATTGTTTTTATTTGCATTTCACGAATGGTTAGCGATGTGGAGCATTTTTTCATATATTTATTTGCTTCATGAATTTTGTCCTCTGAGAAGTGTGTATTCATCTCAGATGCTTCCAGACCTAGAGAAATCATTCCTAAAATTATTTGGAACCACAAACAACCTAGAATAGCAAAGGCAATCTTGGCCAATAAAGACAGGGCAGGAGGCATCACAATTCATGACTTGAAATTATACTACAAAGCCATTGTGATAAAATCAACATGGTATTGGTAATGAAATAGACCTGAGGATCAATGGAACAGATTAGAAGGTGCAGAAGCATCTACGAACACACTCAGCCATCTGATCTTCAACAAACATACTCACTGAAAGAAAGATAGCCTCTTTAACAAATGGTGCTGGAAAACATGGCTATTTACATGCCAAAAACTAAAACTTGACCCAGCTGTATCACCATGCATTAAGTTAAAGTCAAAATGGATTAAAGATCTAAACATTAAAACAGAAACACTCAAACTCATGAAAGAGAAAGTAGGAGGAACTCTTGAAGACATAGGGGTAGGTAAAGAGTTCATGAACAAACATATTCGCACTGGAAGCACTTGAAAGAAACAGCAGAAGTTTTAAAAATCCAACTGTAGAGATTTTTTTTAAGTTGATAAGGATATTTTTTGGCTAGCCTCCCATTGCCTTGAGGGCAGATCTGGCAATCCACGTGGCTCAGGGGATCAAACCACGGGTCTCCCAGGCTTTACTGGCTTTGCCCAAGCAGGCACTTAAATAAATGCACTAACTCACAAGTCTCCTGCAGAGATACCTTAAAAATATTACACGAATTTAGTTTGGACAGGACCAAAGGATATATGGGGAAAACTATTACAACAAAACAGTCAAGTTGATAGAAAAAATATAGCCACATAAAAAGATCAATATTGGCAAGAAAAATGCAAATAAATAAGGAAAGTTTTCTGTTATTCTTTAGCATTCTCATAAATAGTAACATACATAATTAATGTGCAGAAGTTTAGAAAAAGATCAAAGCATGAAGAATACTCAAAGTTGCATGATTTGATATAGCAAATGTTTATTTATTGCATCCTGGTTAATTCAAATCTTTGCTAAAAATCTCTCCTATATCACTTTTTATCACATTTCTTTTTTTGGGAGGGAATTCCCAGGTTTCAGTAACAGTGTGATTTGATTGGCATCATTGGAGAAATTTAGGACAGTCTCATCATTTTTTTTTTTTTTTGCAGAACCGGGGATTTAACTCAGGTCCTTGTGCTTGCCAGGGAAGTGCTTATTCCACTGAGCCATCTCCCTGGCCCTCATCTCCTCTTTTAAAAAAATTTCGTCTTGCAAAGAATGTAGCTCAGCAGTGCAGCACCAGCCTGGTGAGTGCAACGTCCTGAGTTTGATTTTTAGTAAATAAAAATAAAATTCATTTGCAAATTCCCTTTGGTGCATGAGGTAAAATGTTCACAGTTTCTAACATTAGAGGCTGCACAGCTTTGGGAAACTCTTAATCTATGTATACATGTTTAACTTCCTCAGAAAATAAGTTTCTTAACTCATAGATATATTCTATGAGCCTTACTAGCTGAATTTTGGTGATTTAACAAGAAAAGAGCCTTAGAATTTTAATTAATCCCCTAGCTGTCGGCTTAGTGTCTAAATTACATTCAGTTTTTCCTGTCCCTGGTTTCACACAATGTTCAATCCAATTTCTCCAACTTTCTGCCTTTTCTGTTTCTATAAATGGAGGAGTAACTTTCTGTCTACACATTACTGGGCTGACAATTTGAAAATCTAATTGCTCCATAGCTGCTCTTTCAGCAAAGCCATCTGGTGTCCACCAGAAGAACACTCAAGCTTCAGGAATGCATCAGCTTTCAGCTCTGAGCTTTTCAGGATTTCAAAAGTGTTGTGATTGTTATGAGCATGTGTGTGCGTGCACACACAGAATTATCATTCCTCGATATGGCTTATCAGTTAGCCTTCTTTTTCTTTCTTCCTGACTTCTAAACCTCTTGTTTCTTCTGTTTCTTCTCTTTGGCACATAGTATTTATCAGTTGCTATAGTTTGTTGATTTTTCTCTTACTTGTGTTATTTTGAGAAGAGCAGGTAGAAAGAGGCTATCAGAAATATGTTTAAAAGCATGTGATTGAAAGAGGTGCTCCATTGACTTCAAATTCTCCTGCTTTACTTCAGCTAGTACATACATTGGGTTTCACTGTGTGATTAGTTATTCCTCACATGATTTCTCAACTCAGTGAGAATTTTTTAAATGTTTGCTTGGCAGTGTTTGCTTTATACTTTTCCTAAAAGTGTGTGCCTGTCTGTGAATGTGTGTGTTTTCACTGTTTTAATGTAGTCTTGCAATGCCATTACATAATGGTTAATGAAAAAGCCTGTTGTGTCTTCAAATATATTAAGGCTTCCTTTGTGACTGATTACATTTGTTTATTCCTATTTTTTAAGTTGGACTTTATTATTATGACTTGTTCACTTGCTGACTTCTGAGCACACTATATTTAGGTGTTATTCATTTTGATTCCTGTGCCAATTCTACTAGCATTCTGCAATTTGAATTTAACTCTTGGATTTCTATGAGTATGTCTTGCCACTGATTTATTCTTTTGTGGGACTTGATATTGGACATAATCTTACTGGATCACTTTCAGTGCTTCCTTCTGCAATCCATATGTCATACTTGAGCCCAGAAGATGTGATGTAATCCTTGTAACCTATTAACGTAATTCAACATAATGATAAGTAACTATTCCACCACAAAGCCAACAGTGGACACTGTGTAGCATGAAAAAGTATTGCTTAAGCACAGTGATGTTTCCACAAATATACTTACTCAAGTGGGTTTTGCCAGGGTCATGTTCTGACATGGAATGTGGGTGTGTCTGTCACCCACTCACCCTTGTGCTTAGGAGGTTGTGGCCACTTATGAAATCTTGTTATCCTCTACCTATGTCTTGATTTTCTGTGTTAAAATTTACAGTAATATATTTGAAAATCTGCCTGGTCCTGGTTCTTTTGCACATAATCCATTCTTTATTAGGTGTTTCTTAATTCTTTTTGTCATTTATATTCCAAAGTTTCAGTATTTTATGGCTCTATGTATATCCTTTGTTTTTCAATATATTATTTTCACTGGAGAGATCACTCAGTGGCATCAGTGCCTCCCTGGAAAACTGAAGGTTTAAGTTAGACTTTAATATTATGGCCCTAGAGAGCCAGGGTTTCCACACCTTGGGTCTGCAAGCTCACGCCATCCCTGGAAGATGTGAGGTCATCATTGGTATCATTATTAGTTTACTGTTAGTGGGTTGTGTTTTAGGGAACTTCAGTGTACTTCCAGTGTGAACTTTTTGTTTTTTAATTTAGTACAGTATCACTACTATGTGACTCGCAGACATTCTCCTGTTTTCAGCATCCTAAGTGCTGGGATTACAGTATGGGCCACCACACCCAGTCTCAGCGTGTGCCCTGGGGAGGGGGCTGGTATGGCATGCCGGGCTTCATTGTGGATTTGATCTGGAAGACAACATTGACACAGATTGATTTAATAGAAGATGAAAAGTTTCTTTGTTTATAAATGAGAGAAACATTTTTAACCTACTATTTTTAGATTCAAATAGTTAGATTTGGCTTTAAATCCTTTAATATATATAATATATATATATTATACATTATATATTATTAATTATATGCACAGATATGCATCATGTTATTAATGGAACAAAAATTACTTCTATACTGACTGGCCCATAAACTATGAAAATAAAAATCCCTTATCCTAGAATTTGTTTTACAAAATTAAGTGTATTCTGGCTCACTACAAAAGAAATTTATCTGCTCAACATATAACTGACTTCTTTACCGCGTGTTAGTTGTTTCCCATGTTTCTCCATGTGTAAAAGCTAAATATGAAACCATTTCCTGCTTCTTTCAAGGAATGGGTCACTGTGTTACCAACACTCTGCTTCGTCATTCTCTGAACTTAGTTCTAGCAAAGCCAGTATTCTCTTTTAGCTTATCTTATTCATTAGCTCTTACTACCTTCTACCGTACCTTTGCTTTATTCATTGCCTAAACCTGATGAGTGCATGCCTGAAAGACTGCAAGTTCCAAGAAAATAGAATCTTGTTTGTTCGTTTATTTAGTGTTCTATCCCCAATCTGTGTTCAATTTTTAGCATATAGTAACCATTCAGGAAATGCCTGCTTTTTTGTTGTTGTTTGTTTTGTTTTGTTTTTTTTTTTGTTTTTTTTTTTTTTTTTGCAGAACTGGGGATTGAACTCAGGTCCTTGTGCTTGCCAGGACCTTATGACATTGAGCCATCTCCCCAGCCCTAATGTATTAATAGTGTAATAAATTGTTTAACACATATGGACAACAATAATGGCATACTATAATCTTATAATTATATTCCACATAACAAGTGTCAGTTTACTGACATATTTTATGTACATTCAAAGATGGCTATAGTCAGGGAATAGGAATTTTTATAAAATTGACTGGTATAATCTTTCTTTCTCTAAATACCTCAAGGGATACTCAGAGATAGACTTATAGTCTTAAAAATCTTACAAGTATAGGAAAATTTTATTCAGGCTCACATATTTTCACAAAAATCTGATCTTTCAAATCTCATGCACTTTTATATGATACCAAAGATTCTTCCTCCTTTGCAAAATAACATCCACATAAGACAATGAATGCATACTTCTCCTTAATTGTCCACATTCTCAATCATTTCTGTGATTCCCTAGGGGCTTGTTCTGAAGTCTTTTGGTTCATTTTAATTCTGTGGCAGTTTTCTTGTGTAGTGAGGTGAAGCAGAAATCTCTTCTCCTAAATGGACATTATGCTTGCTTAATCATAAATGCTCACCAAACAAAGGTGGATTTAAATGATGTCTTTCATGTTTGCAGGCATATTCTGGCACAAGTGATTGATTTGGAGCAAGTTGACTTATGTTGTTAAAATACATTTGAATATTTTTATATCATCTAGGACCTGTTGAACTTAGAGAATTTAAATTTTCTTATATAGCAATGTTTCAAACATACTAAAATACATGATCTTAAAATGACATAACAAATACTCCAAAGTTAAGTAAATGTTAAAAAACTAACAGGCTGACCTCATTTTTTTATTTTCCAGCGATGAATTATAGATGGAGTAAAGGTCTCATTTTATACATTTACAGTTCTCTTTCAGAGATGTACATTATTTTGCAGACAGGATCATTTCTATAATATCAATGTTTTAAAAATAGAATTTATTGAAAAAAGCTTTCTCCATCTCACAACTTATATTAATAGAATAATATGATAAGTATTATTCTGGAAAAATGTTCCCCTGATGAAACCTTAGATAATGTGTTAACAAGATTAAATAAAAGTAAACCTCATTCTGTCTCTACTCATTTTCCCATTGACAATGCAGGGACGAGGTTCTGTGCAGCTGTTCTTAGCCAGTCCTTCTGTGCTAACTGGAGAGAAATCAGGTGAAATCCCCAAGTTCAGGGGAATGGGAAAAGGAGGAGACTTTCTTTAAAATTTTTATAGACTACTAAATTGGGTTGTCTTGCTGAATTCACAGTCTTTGCAATAGCTTCAAGTATGAAAATGTCCTTTAAAGACTTCTGCAAATACAGCTTCTCTAACTGCAACACAACAACCATCTCTGACAAAACAAAACAAAAAAGGGATATGTTGGGAGCCATGAAGCTAGGAAATTAATCAAAGGTGTGTAAGTGGGACTAGGCCTCGGTGGCTAAAGCAAACAAGCTACTTCAATTCTGAGATAAACATCCTGTCTGGCTAAGGTCAGCTCTTAGTCACTAAGCAACCTAGTGCCATGCGTTACTAACTTTGCAGAAGTATGAATAAAAGACTGTTTTGCCGGGCGTGGTGGTGCATGCCTGTAATCCCAGCACTCGGGAGGCTGAGGCAGGAGGATTGTTGTGAGTTCGAAACCAGCCTGAGCTACAAAGTGAGCTTAAAGCCAGCCTGAACTGCATAGCGAGACCCTGTCTCAAAAAGACAAAAAAAAAAAAAAAAAGACTGTTTTGTTGCAAAAAAAAACAAAAATATATATGTATATATGATAGGATAGACATACAACTATTTTCTCTTAGTTCATTGAGAAGGTTTGTACTAATATTGTTTAGACAAGATATTATGTCTGCATCTTGTATTATGAATAACTACTATGAAGACAACAATATGCATTGTATTAATCATTGCAGCTATCCTACTAACATGTTTTGAACTATTTATTGCTATTTTGTCTTTTTCTTATTAAAATGAATAAAAAAGAAAAAGAAAAAAAAAAAAGAAATTTTCCAAAAAAAGAAGGTGTTGCACCTAAACTGAGATCGTAAAGCCAAGCTGGCATTTTCTCCTGAACCCAATACCCTGCTGCCCTCTGCGGCTGCAGCTAGTTGGTAAAGAGAACCCATAGATAGTGCCCTTGATTAATGGTTGTCAGAAACAGAACCAGTCTTTTTTATTTCCTTGCACTGATGTTCCCATTCTCAGACGAATCACTTTAGCTCTATGTTCACATGTTTAAACAGGCCTTTGATGGCCATGTTGGCTAGGCTGACTTCTCAGTTACTATCGCAGAACTTTCATTTTAATGTGCTATTATTGTCTTTGTGTTGACTTTGACTGTTTACTGATTCATTTATGTTCCTACTTGTGGAGTGCCACTTTCTGTTTGCTATACTAACTGATTTCTGCTGTTCCCAGTTGTCTCTCAGCTCCATTCTGTTCTGCGCCACTTTTATTTTTGTAAAACCTGTAAGATGCTTCAGTTATCCTAACATAAAATGCATATCTACACACAATTTCAAAAAATCCAAAATGATACAAAATCACATATAAGCTAACGATTACATGAAAGTGATTAAGACTAAAGCATGTAGTTCAACGCAAAATTGCATCTCATTTTGCACAATAGACCTGTAAGATTGTTAAAGTGTTTATCTAGATCACGGAAACCTAATTTGTTCAGAGATGCGGGTTTAGGAGATAATTTAATGTAAGGGCATGATTCTCATTGGCGGTGTGCTCCACTCACGGGTATGTAGCCAGATGCAGTGTTGGGAAGTGAACCCTGGTGGTAGGGTGTGGCCACTGGGGGTGTGGCCCTGGGGGCCTGGCCTTGGAGGCTACCTCTCCTTTCCCACTCCCTGTACTTTCTGCTGCCAGCAACTGAATACATTTACATATATCATTTGATAGACATGCATAACTTTTATGACTTATGATTTCAGATTCTTAGGGTAAAAGTATAGTTAAACTTTGGAAGACAACGGATTCTGTTCAAAATACTTGTGCTAATTTACAGTTCCACAGAAATACAAGGATTTACATTTGCTCAATTTTTTTTTTGTTTTTACTTTTTATTATTATTCTTAAAGAATACAAAATAGTGATAGAAGAAAACAGCATTACACATGGTACAAGATTTCAATAAACAAAGTAATAAGAATCCAACAATGGTTGCTGTATGACATGATGCTATGTGCAAATTAATTCTTCAGATTAACAGATATAAACATGTAAGTTTTGTTTACAAAAAACTAAGAA